>JAZKJV010010292.1:0-69540 GCA_037367405.1 Ottelia alismoides
AAATTGGCGGATCGATTTTTCGAGTGGCCCGTGCCCCCGCGCGGAGGTGACGAGGTCGTCAAAATCGAGGGATTGGGTAAAATTTGGAAGACCGCCGAGGGCAAGGAAAAGCTTGTGTTCCGCGGCCAAACGCTTTGGTGAAACGCCTGGATCGCGTCGCCGTCGTCGGTGTCAACGGCGCCGGTAAGTCGACACTTCTCAAGATCATCACCGAGCAAACCGAAGCGACCGAAGGCAAAGTCACCATCGGCGCCAGTGTCGAAGTCGGCTACTTCAGCCAGAACTCGCTCGATGTCCTCGATCCGAAATCGACGATCGTCGAAGAGGTCCATAACCGCATTCCGACGGCGACCCTCGGTTATGTCCGCAACCTCCTCGGTGCCTTCAAGTTCTCGGGCGACGAAGTCGAGAAACGAATCAGCATCTTGAGCGGTGCGAGAAGAGCCGCGTGGTCTTGGCGTGCATCCTCTCCCGCCCGGTCACCTTTCTGGTCCTCGACGAACCGACGAACCACCTGGACATCCAGTCGCGCGAGGTCCTGCTGCAGGCGATCAAGAACTTCCCGGGTACCGTCATGATCGTCAGCCACGACCGTCACTTTTTACGCGAAATCACCACCCGTGTCTTCGAACTCGACAAAAATCATCTAACTGTCACCGATGGCACGTGGGACTACTATCTCGAAAAGAAACACAGTCTCGCGGCGGGACGATAATCGACGGCGTCCCGACCTCGGTCGATTAAGATTTCCTCCGTGTTTTCCGATGGATGTTCAGTAGAAGAAACCATCTGGCCGCGGAGGAACTCCTTTGAAGCTGTGGATGAAGAAACTCATCGATCAACTGGATTACGGCGCTGACTCAGCGAAGGCTTCGCGTGGCGCGAAATGTCAGAGGAACGCGCGACGGTCCTCTACATGATCGACGTCTTCAGCAAGAACCTCTTCGACTTCGAAGCGCATCCCTTACGCAAAGCACGCGAAGAGTTCGATCAGTTCCGCGCGCGAAATGGTCGCCAGCGAAAAGGCCGATCTCGAAAAAGTCCTTTTCCGCTTCCGCCAGTTCTTCGCCTCGTACCGCGTGGCGGAGTACACCCACATCCAGAAGAACTTTGACGACTTCAGGGCATTATTTGGAATTTCGTTGAGCAACTCAGCGACGACTTCGCCGAGGAGATGATGGGCGATAAGGCGGTCAACGCCAAACTCGAACAGCTCAAAGAAGCCGTCGAAGCCAATTCCATCGAGGTTTTGCGCACGAAATCCAAAGAGTTCATCCATCTCTACATGATCCATCATGCCAAGAAGGACCACCGGCGCTTGAAGCGCATGCGGAGCATTCGCAAGAACCTCGACTTGATGAAAAACCAGTTGAGCGAAGCCGACCGTGATTTGAGGTCGACCCTCTCACCCAACTCTTCAACCGCCGTAGCTTTGACGAACGCATCAAGCAGCAAGCGGCCTTGAGCCAGATGGAAAATACCCGGTCACGCTGGTGACGATCGACATCGATCATTTCAAACGCGTCAACGACACTTACGCCACGACATCGGCGACTTCGTCTTGAAAGAATGCGCCGACTGCTCCACGAAACCTTCAACCGCGAGCATGATTTCGTCGCCCGTATCGGCGGCGAGGAGTTCGCCGTAGTTCTCTCCGTGCATGCGTTACCACTCGCCGTCAAACGTTGCGAAGACGCCCTCGAGCGCATTCGCAAAGAAGTCTTCGTCAAGGACACCATGGAGATCCGGTTCACAGTCTCAATGGGCGTCGCGCAGCATCGCGAAGGCGAATCAGTCACCGATTGGCTCAAGCGCGCGGACCAAGCCCTTTATGAATCAAAGAACTCGGGCCGTAACCGCTTCACCGTTAGCCAACAGCTGCAAGCCGCTTCGTAATCCGAGGCGGGTGCTAGAAGCTCTCTGACTTCTTCCGCCTTTATGCAGGATGACGCAACTCACAAGCATTGAATTCTGCGATGTTTTTTAGATATCGTACATTTGTCGGATTGTCGAACCACCCCCTCTTTGCTTTTTTAAACGACGGTATCTGGAATCATCCAGCACAAAAAGAGGGGTTCTCCTATGATGACATTGAAGAAAGGTTTGTTGTTGGCAGCGTTCGTTTTGGGTGCTTGCAGCAGCGCCTACGCCCAGACCTTGGGGACGTGATGCAGAGCATGGCTTCGACCGTGAAGTCGATCAATGCGCAAGCCAACAAGCCTGCACAAAACGCAAGCTCGCAGATTTGGCCCTGCGGCTCGCAAATCTTTGCGATACCGCAAAGCTCTCACACCGTCGACGGCATCCAGTGCCAGCAAGAAAGCGGCTTACGAGCAATTGCTCGCGACGTCGGCGCAAACCGCTCGCGACCTCGCCCAAGCTTTTCAAACCGGTGACAACGCCAAGCCGTGCAACTCTTAAAAAAGCTCGCGGCCGAGAAAAAGAAGGCCACACCCAATTCAAGTAAGGCCAGGATGAAGACTCGAGCTTCGGAACCAAGCAAAAGCGCTGTCTTGCTCGCGTATTCTCTCGATTGCTTCAATAGAAGGAAGCGCCCGCGGGGAGGGCTGAAACGAAAGCCCTCCGCACCGCGGGTCCGCCGGCATCAATCGGTGATCACGACCTTAAAGATGCTTGCTCGATTCGAAGGGCCGGGACCATCCTCGCTCTCGACAATCTGGATATCATAGCCTGCCGAGGCCGCGATCACTTGGTAGTGATAGTAAGCGATTCCGGGAATTTTGAGCGACTCGGAACTTGTTTGCAAACAGGCCCCATTTCTTGGCTCATAACATCGAGGACTTCGCCTTTGAATTCGGCGCCCTGTTTGATCTGATAGCCGGAAACAGCGCGGTTGATGCGCTGATAATCTTCGAAACTGCAATTCGCAAGCGCCGCGTGGGACGAGGTCAAGACCATTGCGACACCTGAAATCAAAGCGAAAGCTTTCATGTTTTATCTCCGTAAAGAATTGAACCAATCCCAATTCATCGGATTTATATCAGCAGTCAGCAAAGGCCACCACCTCTGTGGTCTTGCGCTCACCTTTCTACTTGATTGTTCAATTTTTTGACGAATTGTCGCTTTGAAGGCGGCTTCGCGATTGCCTAGATCCCGGCCGCCTGGCTTCGATAACCGCGCGCGCTGAGAGCCCGGTAGATCTTGTCGGGTGAAATTCCCGGGAAGACCATTTAACTTGCGGTAGCGTTCGGGCCATACGGGAGAGCTGAAGTCCATGGGCTGAGGCGGAATCGCCAGAATCTTGCCGACGAGCTCCGAGCAATAAAACCGCTCGTCGTCCCACGAATAGAAGCTATCGAAGGGTTTTCCGAGATAGCGGACGGCCACGTCATCAGCGAGAGAGTCGATTCGGGATATGGAGATGATTTCACGAATCGAGCGATCCGCGCCAGCTCGGCATCACTGGCCGCAACCACGCCGTAATAGGGGTGCGCGTGCAACCAGCGGCCGCCATAGGAGATTGCGACGTGCGCAAAACGGCCGTCTTTCTCGAGTTGCAAGATCTTACCATCAGCGCCGCGGACTTCGATGAAAGCGACCTCGATGGCTGCCGGCGAAAGAAGGGGAGAAAACACGATTGCCAAACAAAGGACTATCGATCGCAATTGAAATCCCCCTCCCCACATTCAGCCCGACTCTAGCAGCCGTCTGCCCGGAAAGTGACTGAATATTTCAATTATTTTGTAGCCGAATAATTTAAGCAGGTTACGGTCATGCCGCCGCCGGTGCGGGATCTTGCTGGTCTCGAGACCGTGCACGTCGCCGCACCTGGGGGAAGAGATACTCTCGGCTCTTCCGAAAGGACGGCTGGGCGCGATCCGGAGCGGGTCATTCGTCATTTGATCTCCTCAGGCGAACTGAATATCCGACTCAAGGGCCGAACCCGGGTACAAACAGTGACCAGTCCGGAAAGATCTCTCCTCATCCGCACCAAGGCCAAGATGGCGACGGCTTCATCACCACGAACAGTGCCGCTTTCGATCCGCGGCTCTTTTCGGTTGAATTCAATCGCACGCGTTGACCGATGAAAGAAAGCATTCATAAAATGCACGAAGATGAAACTTCTTGCGTCGTGCTTCGCTGCTGCATTCGCGATTCTCATTTTGTTCAGCCGGGCCGAGGCCTATCCGGAATTCATCGGCTACGGCTACACTCTTGCGTCACCTGTCACATCAATCCGCAAGGCTCGGGGCCTCTGAACGATTACGGCAGGGCAGTCTTCGCCAGCGAGATTTCATCACGCGGTCTTTTCCCGGACTCAACGACTGATGACGATCTCGCCAACGCTTCGGGTTTTCTCGGCAAGAAAGAGCTGCCCTGGTGGCTGCGGCCGGCTTCAAGTACCGTGGCCTTTGGGTGGCTGCCAATCCCGGCTCGTCGGAAAACCGCAAAAGCTTCTACACCATGCAAGAGGAATTCGACCTGAGTTTTGGCACTCGATAAGGAGCAGAAGTTCCTTTTGGAGCTCGGCATCTCCCGCTACGGCGGGCAGGACGGTCTACCCGAGGTCTGGTTGTCGCGTGAACACTACTTGCGCATGCAATTCGCGAAAACTGGTGGGTCTCGGCCGGCATGATCGACAAAGTGTTCGGGATCCGTTTGATCGATCACACGGCCTACGCTCTCTCCCGCGCCGGTGTCGGTCAGTCAATAATCCGCAGGGTACTCTCTCGCATGGCGTGGTCGTGCAATACAACCAGCAGGATTACGAAATCACCGCTCATCTCTATGTCGGAAACCTGTTCGAGAAAACAAGCGAAGAAGAGAAGGTGAAGCAAAGCGGGGCGACCCTGATGGCCGAATACCAATGTGGCCGAAAAATCTCGCGTCGGGGTTTCCGTGCTCGCCTCGCAGCAGAGACGACGGCGTTGCAGCGCCTGGCGGTTCATCACAAACTAGGCCTCGCCACCGGATCGGCCCTGCTTTCAGAGCTCGGGATTCATCGCGATAAATCGAAGTCGTCCGAATCGGAAATCACCGGGTATTTCGGATTCGTACAACACTTTTACGACTGAAACGCGGCACGAATTTTCTCAGCATGGCGGAATACTACCAAAACCAGACGTCGACCGGCGCAAGCCAAGTGGAGTCACCGAACTATTTCCGCTGGGGACTGGGCTTTTTGCTTTTTCCGCTTCCACGAATTGAAACGCGTCTCACCGCTCAAAATACACGGACGTGGGCGCAGGACCGCGGTGTCAAAGACAGTTGGGCGCTTCTCGCACAGGTGCATTGTCGCTATGAAAAAAAACTTCCTCTTCGCGCTTCTCAATCTCGCGACCGCTCTACCGCCCGCCCTCGCGGGCCGAACTTCGAGACGGCACCCGACATCTGCTCCTCCGTCGGCTCCCTGAGAGTTGGAATTGAAGTAACGTCATGGCAGGAGCTTTTTCGCCTGCAAAAAGTCAGCGGCGAAACCGAGACGAGCGTCGCCAACTACAAGGGTCTGCTGATCACTCTCGAAAAACAATGGCGCACGGGAAAGTCAGCGTGGGCGATCGGGGTTTTCGCCGGTAACGGCCAAAGCTCGGGCGGCGGCACATCGAACGCGTTCGCCTTTCAACAAGGTTCAACGACCTGGAATTTGGGCGGCATCGAACCCCGCTATCTCTGGAGTGTCAGCGAGCTGTCGATCTCGCGGTGGGGACCGCGCTGATTTACCGGCTCGGTCGAGTGGAATACTTCTTCTTCGATCACCGTGACGCCAGCGAATGCCTTCGGCGCCACGGTTTTTTTCGATCTTGATTGCCAGCTCAAGCCCCGCTGGATTTTGCGCCAGTCTTTCGGCATCAATTCCGCCGACGCCGGGCCATTCATCCGGTGGGGCCTCGATTACGAAATTTAGTTTTTCATCGTTTCGTTCAGCAGACGGGAGCGGATTTTTTCTGCCTCCGGATTCACCGGCCCGTGTTTGAACGCTTCATCGTTTTCCATTTTGTCAGACATCAACATCGCCAGCAAAGCTTCGATGAGGTTGCCACCGGCGCTCGCTCCCGCTCCGCCCGAGCCTCCGGCGCTCGTGCCGTTGATCATGAATTTTCGGCACGAGCTCAACGCCGCTCGCCTGCACGGCTTCGGCAAACCGGTTCATCACTTGCTGCGTGAGCTGAAAGCGCGGACCACCGTAGGCTTTCACTTGTTCGCCGATCGCCAACGCCTGCGCGACACCGACCTTCGCTGCCCGTTCAGCTTCCGCCGCGGCAGCGATTGGATTTTTTTCGCTTCAACCTTCACCTAAAATGCGGATCTTTTCGGCTTCGGCCGAGCCAATGTTTGGATCTGCGACGATTGCTGCTGGGCGCGGGCATAGTCGGCTTTACCCTGGTTCGTTTGGACGATGATCGAAGCTCGGACTCCGTCAAATTCGACTGCTGTTTCGCACGCGCTTCCGCCTCTCGCAGCTCACGTTCTTTGACCGCGCTTTTTCTTGCCGCTGATAGGTTTCGACCTGCTCTTCGGCAATTTGCCGCGAGCGAAGCTGCGTCAGAATCTGCTCAATCTGACCACCACCGGCGGCTCCAGCCTTTTCAGCCGACGTCGGAGTTCCGATGAGCACTTCGAGGAGCTCGAGACTGTATCGGCCGAACTTCTCTTTCATCTCGACCGCCGATTGGTTCTGAATCGCGCTTCGGTCTTGTAAGAGTTCGATGAGGGTACGGGTTTGACCGATGTTTTTGAAATAAGCCGAAACCATCGGATCAAGCGTCTGCTCAACGAGACGACGAATGTCGCCAAAACGCTGCACGACTAACGGGGCCTTCATGTAGTCGATATGCACGACCACCGAAAGCGGCAGATTCGGCTCGAACGCGTCTTTCGTTATGAGCGCGACTTCAGACAAATTTTCATCGAACTTATGGGCGCCGACCTCTCCTTTGGCCCACTTCAAAATGAAATTGGTCGTCGGCACGATGATCACGCCGCCCGCGTAGGTGTTGAAAGCATACTGCCCGGAAGCAGCGGTTTTGCCCATACGCCGCGCTGACCCGACTCGACCAACTCACCGTGGCGGTAGTCGGAGCCCGAGATGTCTTTACCCGTGGCGCCGGTATAGGAAACAACGACACCCACCGTGCCGACCTCAACCACGGTCTTTTGAATCATCTCCACCGTCGCGAACAGACGATTGATGTAGTAGGTGCCCTCACCAGAACCTGATACTGGCGGCCACGACGGCCACCCGACGCGAGAAACTTTTCCGGATCCTGGAAGTTGTTATGATAGGTCGGGCATCGGCCGGATCGGCGCCGACCGTTGGTGCGATGATCTGGTCGCCGTCGAGAGATGGACCGTCATGCACGGTCACCACACCGATGAGATCGTCGGTCCCTTTGATCACCACGGGGGTAAATCCACCCCGCTCACGGATGAGCTTCGCCATGCCGCTGAACATCTGTGTTTCGGTGGCATCGAGCTCAAGTCCGTAGATCCGGTTCATGGCAATGACGACGAACTGCGCGAGATTGATCGCGTAGGTACCCTCGCGCAGAATCTTGCGCTGCGGGCCCTTTTGCCCACGCTTCTTCAAAAAGCCTTCGACGTCCTGAAAGTCATCGGCCGTAACATTGGAAGCCAGGGCCTGCGTGGGCGGCAACGCCTCGCCATCGCGAGCGAAGACGTAACGATCTGGCCCTGCGGGATCGTGACCAGCGGCATGATATGAACCCGGTACTGGAGCGGCATCATGAATGAAAACCGCCACGCAAAACGGTTGCCTCGAACCGGACTCGCCCTCTAAGGCAATCAACCCGGATTTGATCGAGCCTTTCGCGCTCCACAATCTCTCGCGGATACCGATCCGGTTGTTGGGAATGTAACGATAAGCGCCAAAAAGATAACCGATCACCGGCAGCGCAGCGATGATACAAGGATCGTAATCCAATCCATAAAACAACTCCTGTTGGGGAAACGAATAACCAAAAAGTCTAGCCCCGTCCGAGGCAAACTCAACAGAAATAGGTTTTTGGCGGAATCCGCGTCAACTGCGGTTAGCGACTGGCTTTAACGCGGGTCTGGATAAGCCCGCGTCATGGCTTGCTTTCAAACGCAAAAGGAGCCCGCAAGGACTGTAGGCCCCCGACAAAATCACTTCTTCTTCACCGGCAGCGTGACGTGAATCTTCACTTCGTCATCAACGCCAATACCCATGTACTTGATGCCAGTGATTTTGAAATCGGAGAGCTTGATCGGGAATTCGGCGGTCATCTCCGAGCCATCGATCTTATAAGTTCCTTCGACGTCTTTTTCGATGTTCTTCATTCTGATGCGACCTTTCCTTTGCCGCCCTTACCGCTCGCTTTCACCAAAGTGACGTTCGGGAACTTCTCGACTTCCAAATATTTCTCTTTCGCGTGTTTATCGCGTAGAGCATGCCCGTCTTCAGACCTTTGAGATCGACGACGACGTTCTCGGCAGTCACGGTGTCGCCTTGAACGACCGCTTCACCCTTCACGTCCGGAATATCGGCCTTGAAGTCACCCGCCGGCGTTAGAGCAACGTCCGCGGTCACGCCAGGAGTCGCCCACAACTGGGTACAATGGAAGGTGGTTGCCAAAACAAGTGCGCTTAAAAAACTGACTTCATGCGAGGTCTCCTTTTCGCTTGAGTGGAATCGTATGCGGCAAACTCTAGTCTTGCCAAAGAATTTCGACATGATCGCGCGGCGCCGATTTGAAACATAGCCCGATTGATGAGAGATTTAAGCAATGCTTATGCGAAAACGGCTGACGGTTTCCATTTTGCTTCCAATTCTCATCGCTCTTCCGGCTTCAGCCGCGAAGAAGAAGCGCATGGAGCCGGCCGCCAAAACTGCCCCGGTAGAAAAGGGACGGGGCGAGGAACGCCATGAATGGAGCATTCATGCAGGTGCTGCCCTCGACTCGCAGACGGTCAAGCTGACCTCGGCCAGCCAAGTCAGCATGAATGGTTATCGGCCGTGGTTCGGGTCTCGCGCTCGGGACGGTTTTCGACGCCTGGTGAAGACGGTTTCGCGGCGACGCTCAGGTGGGAAGCCGGGGCCGGCATCGACAAATTCAACGCCACCGCCTCGAGCCCCGCCTGTGGAACGAATGGCAGCTGTCAATTCGACGTGGCCGCACTCTCACCGTTCGCTCGCATCGGGTGGCTCGCTTCAGAAGATCTCGGACTACAGCTTCGTGCCGGGGGCCGACCTCTTGGTTCCGGTCACTTCAAACAGCAATTTGATCGATGCCCCGGCGCTGCGCCCCTTGGCGTTCGCCACCTTGGGAATTCTGACAAGGTTGCAACTGAGCGAGAGCTCTTCGCTTCGATCGCCGTCGATTACGCGAGTTTTCTCGGATCGCCGACGGTGAGCTTTAGCCGCGTGATCATCACCGTCGGCTATACCTGGAATTAATCGATCAAGTCGCGCAAGCCCCTCACCCGCACGAAAAGCGCGATCAAGCCAATCGAAACGAGCAGCATGATCGACGACAGGGCCTGGATCTTCGGGCTCAGGCCTTGCTTCATCATGGAGTAAAGACGCACCGGCAAAGTATCTTCGCGGCCACATTGGTGTAGAAGGTGACAAGAAAGTCATCGAACGAGATCAAAAACGAAAGCAAGAACCACTGATCACGGCTGGCAAGAGCAAGGGTAAAGTGACCCGCGTTAAGACTTGCCACTCCTTGGCGCCGAGATCCCGGGCGGCGTCGTCATAAGCGGGGTCGATGCCCTTCATCGCGCCCCAATCACGAGAATAACGAACGGCAACGTCAACGTGACATGAGCCGCGATCACCGTCCACAAAGTGAGGCTGATACCGAAGAGCGCGAACCACGACAAAAGCGCGAGCGCCAGAACAAGCTCCGGCAACATCAGCGAGACTCCCGAAAGTGTGCGGAGGACTTTGCGACCGCGGAACGACCATTTATCCAAAGCCAAAGCCCCAAAAGTCCGAGCGTTGAGCTCAGAAAGGAGGCTCCTCCGGCAACTAGAAAACTGCGCGTCAGCGCCTCCCAGAGCGACGGGTCTTGAAAGACCTCTTGGTACCAGCGCAGAGTCGCTGAACTCGGCCTCCCGGCTGTGAATCGGTAAACGACGCGATCAACATCACCAAAAGCGGCAGATAAAGGCGATCAACGCCAGCGGTAACACCACAGTTACAAAGCGCGGCGGCCGCGGGCGGTGACGCTCGTTCACGCGATCACCTCGCGCGTTTCTTTTTTGCGGCGATCAATGGCATTCATCACAAAGAGCGCCAAGCCGAGACCGACCATGAGCAGAATCGAAAGCGCCGAGCCAAAAGGCCAATCGCGCGCCTTCAGGAATTGTTCAGAAATGAGGTTACCGATCAGCATCGCCTTGGCGCCGCCAAGAAGGTCCGGAATGACGAATTCGCCGAACGACGGAATGAAGACCAACAGCAAGCTCGAGATAATGGCATGACGGAGTGAAGGGAAAAGAATACGCGTCAAAATCTGGAGGTAATTGGCACCCAAATCTTGAGCGCTCGATCAGAGAGAAATCAAAGCGCTCCAGCGCGCGAAAGCGGCAAGACGAAAAAAGGCAAATAAGTCGAAACATACCGAAAAGGACGAGCGGCAGGTTTGCGAAAGCGCGAAGTGATCGAATTGCAGACCCATGGCGGTCAGAAACCAAGCCAGCGGGCCGTCATAGCCGACAAAAGATTTTGATGGCGCAAATGCGATCATTAGATTGGTGAGAAAGGGAATCGCCAACGCCAAAACATAAAGGTGTCTCGCCCGCGGCCGGCCGTCGCCATCGACAAAGCCATCGGAAAACCGACCAGGAAACAAAGCACCGAATTCGTCAACGGCCAGCACCAGACTCCGCAAGATGACCAACGAAAAAGAGGATCCATCGCCCGGCCGAACATTCTCGCCGCTCAGCTGCCATTCGATTCCACCATACGTGCCACGAGCGGCGAGACTCGTCGGCAAACACCAGACCCAACGGCCCGACCAGAAAAACCGCGTACCACAAGACCGGTATCCAGCCCAAACGCTGAAGCTTTGATTTCATTCCGGTTCCCCGGCAAAGAACATGCGTCTCTTGCGGCGAAAACTCGACACGGACACGGTCACCGATCTTCACCGCCTGCGTTTGGTCGGTGAGGGCGCGCAAAACGCTGCGGTTCTGACAAGCCATGATGACTTCGCATAGGTCCCACGGAAAAGCACCTGAACGACTTCACCGTCGAGCGAGTTCGCGCCTCGGCGGGGCGACTAGCTCCGCCCGGCAGAATCCGCAGGCGCTCAGGGCAAACAAAAATCTGCGCGCCGCGAACAAGAGATTCCGCCGCGAACATTGCGGCCTCGCAGTTGATCGAGTCGCCCAAACGCATTTCGACCCCACTCCCCTTCGGCGCGAGTCACCGCCGCCTGCACTCATTGCGCCTGCCAATAAACGGGCGCTGAAGATCGAGCGCGGAGATTCGTAAAGATCGCGCGGTGTACTCACCTGCTCGACCCGGCCCGCGTTCATGACGCGATCCGGTCTGAAAGCAGCATCGCTTCCTCTTGGTCATGAGTCACGAAGATGAAAGTGAGGCCGAGACGCTGTTGCAGAAGGCGAAGCTCGGTCTGCATGTGTTCACGCAGTTTCTGATCGAGTGCAGTGAGAGGTTCGTCGAGGCAGAACGCATTCCGGGCGATCGCGAGAGCCCGCGCCAGCGCCACACGCTGGGCCTGACCGGACGACAGTGTTTCGGGAAGGCGGTTTCGAAGCCGCCGAGATTCACAAGGCTCAAGACTTCTCGACTCGGCCGCGGATTCCGCCGACGGAAGCGACTTCAGGCGCAATCCGAAGGCAACATTTTCGAAAACGCTCAAATGAGGAAAGAGCGCGTACTTCTGGAATACCATGTTGAACGGACGCTCACGCGCCGGCAGCTGGTCGATCCGCCGCCATTCCACCAATTTCACCGGATGTCGCTTGCTCGAGTCCGGCCAAAATTCGCAACAAAGTCGATTTGCCGCAGCCGCTCGGACCGAGCAGCGAAAAAAATTCGCCTTTGCGGATCACCATCTCAACATTTGCCAACGCAGTTTGACTAACGAAATGTTTCTGGATATTCCGAATTTCTAAATGAGCGCTGCTAGGATTTTGCACAATCGAAATTGTAGGAAATAGGAGTCTAAATGTCGAGGTCTCTCTTTGTTGGGGTTCTGTTTGCCTCGCGTTGCTCCTGAGCAGCTGCACGAAATCCGGCCCGGCATCATCGGCACAGGCTCCCCAAAAAGCGGCCAAGCGTGAGGTGAACCTGGCAATATGGGCGGCCTATCTTTCGCCCGGAACGCAGGCTGAGTTCACTAAGAAGACCGGTATCGAACTGCACGTTTCCAATTATGTCTCCAACGAAGATCTACTTGCCAAAGTCCAGGCCGGCGCCTCCGGTATCGACGTCTGCGTTCCGTCCGACTACATGGTCGACGTGATGATAAAAACAAACCTGCTTCAGCCACTGGAGCTTGCGAAATTCCAATCGCGCGGGTCTGAACCCCAGCTTCTTGAGCAGGAGTATGACCCCGAGAATAAGTTTTCGCTCCCGTACGCGTGGCTGACCGCCGCTCGCCGTGAACCGCGAGCTTTTTAAAGGAACAATCAAAGGCTGGAAGGATCTTTTCGGCAACAAAGAGCTCGCCGGCAAAATCTCGCTTCTGGATGATGTCCCGCGAAGTCATGGCCGCGGCTCTAAAGACCAATGGTTTTTCGGTCAACTCCACCGATCCGGCCGAGCTCGAGAAAGCCAAAGCCACCCTCAAGGAGGCCCGCGCCGGTTAAAATGTTCCGCACCGACTCGATCGATCCGCTTGTCAACAAGGAGATCGCGGTCGCACACGCTTACTCAAGGCGACGCGATGAAGGCGCGTGAAAAACCAAGGGGCAAATCGAGTACATCCTGCCGGAGGAAGGCGGAACACGATCGATTGACAACGTGGTCGTTCTCAAGTCGGCGGCCCATGTGGCGGAAGCTCATGAGCTGATCAACTTCTTGCTCAGCCGCGAGGCCAACGTCACTTTCGTCAAAAACGAACTTCGGCGGGCCGGTGGTCCTCGCGACCAAAGACCAGCTGCCTCCTGAGCTGAAGACCAGCCTCTCTCTCTTTCCGGGCGATGGCGCGCTAAGAAGTTTGAGCGTCTCAAGGATCTCGGTAAAGCCACGCAGGTCTATGATCCGATCTGGACCGAGATCAAAGCCGATTAAAAGCCCGAGCCATCAGAATAAGACGCCTCTTTTTGAGACTGCGCCGGCACGGCAGCCAATCTATTTCGAGTTGAGCGCCTCTTGTTTCGTAGAGTCCTTTCAAGTACAGCGCTTGAAAGCCGAACAGATTAGGTAACCCCGAGGGATTAACCGTCTACTTGGCGACCGGGAGAACGTTGCAATGTTGAACCATAATCTGCGCATCTTATTGTTGATGACTACGAGACGGTTCGAGTTCTCTTCCAGAAGTGTCTTGGCGATTTGGGTATTCAAGAGATGATTGAAGCCGAACAGGTAAAGGACGCGCTGGGAAAAAATGGAAGCCGCCTTCAAAGACCAAAAGCCTTTTGATCTGATTTTCTGCGATTGGAACATGCCGGTCATGGGATGGCCTGGAGCTGCTTTCGATCCTCCGCAAGCACGAACATTTCTCGAAAGTCCCGTTCGTCATGGTCACCGCCAACTCGGATGAGAGCGAAGTGGTCGAAGCCATGCGTGCCGGCGTTTCCGAGTACCTGGTCAGCCATTCGACACCAAATCGCTCGGCCGCACGATCCAAAGGGTCGTCGCCCGCTACAAATCAGCCGCTTAATCGCCGGTCCCCTCACCCGCGACTTCAACTCGCTCTGGCAAATTGGAACATAGCCTGCTAAATAAGCACCCGAATGTCCTATCGCCAGTTCACCTATCAGTACCAGCAACCGCTCGGCTACCATTTCTGCAAGACTCGGTGCTCTTTCGAAGTTTGTCGCCGAAGCGATCAGAAGCCTTGATATCGGCCGGGATTATCGCGCGCTTGATCTCTGCGCCGGATGCGGGGTAATTGCCTCGAACTCGCCTTTCATGAGCCTCGCTTGGCCCGCATGGACTTTCTCGAATTGCAGAGCGAGGAGTTCGAAGAGTCGTTCCAGCACAATCGGACCCTCGCGGGCCGCGGCTCCGAGTACCGGTTTTGGAACGCGAACTATCAGGTTCTGACCGCCCCGAACATCACCCCGAGTATGACTTGATCGTGTCCAACCCGCCCTACTTTTTTGTGGGCGACGGACGGCTCGCTCCAGTCCGCTTTCCAAACCGCTGCCGCTTTTTTATCGACAGCGACCTCGAAACGCTCCTGAAAGGAGTCGCCAATGCCCTGAAGCCCGGCGGGTCAGGCCTTCTTGTTGATGAAGTCAGGACACGCCCACGGCCGGGACACCCTCCGCCAGGCCCAACTCAGCTTGCCGGATCGGCGTCTGTCCATGCGTTGCCACAATTCGCGGCACTCTGGTGATTCGTATAACGCGGGTTTGACGATGGCGCCGAGATCGGCGCGAGGATAGACGCCTATGACGACACGGAAGGCGTCCTCCACAGCACCAGCCAAAAATTTCTCAGCGGGAATTGTTCCGATCTTCCGTACGCCCGGCGAGCCGGATCTCTTTCTTCTCCTTCGCTGCTACAACTACTGGGACTTCCCAAAGGCGGCCTGGTCCCGGGAGAGTCGCCGCTCAGAAGGTGCTTTGCGGCGAGCTCGAAGAGGAAACGACCTTGGCTTCGGTCGATTTCGTCTGGGGTGACGTCTATCGGGAAACCCCGGTCTACGCGCAAAACAAGGTCGCGCGCTATTTTGTGGGGCTCGCTTCGCGTCTTGACGTGAGTCTACCGTCAATCCCGCGCTCGGGCACCCCGAGCACCATGAATTCCCGCTGGCTCACCTATGAGGACCGGCGTCCACTTCTGAACACGCGCGTGCAAAAGATTCTGGATTGGGCCCGGAGACATTTCCTGTTGATTAGGTTCCGAAGCGTTTGACTTGGCCGCGCTTGAATTGCCGCGAATCGATCGGCTTATAGGAAATACCCACCTGGCCGCCGGGATTGGCGACGATCAACGGACAATCGCCGTGCACTTGCACTTCGTTATTGATCCGTCGGAATGAAAAACCCTCGCCCGGCTGCAAAGCAGCAGTTTGGCCGTTCGGAAGAATGTACATCACCTGAAGCGTTGGGAAATCGGGCCGGAACCTCAGGCGGATACGTGCGATCGGGCTGACCTTGGCCTTCAATCGAGGCTCCGATCTTTGCCAGCTGTCTGCCGAAGCTGTCCTCGTTCGGATCGCAGAGGTTGGGCGATGGAGCCTCCGGTCTCCTCGATGAGACGCGCGATGTTTTTCACGGCGCGGATCGATCCGTCAACGTTTTTGCGGCCCGGATCGAGCCGGGCAATTCGATCCCTCGGAAATGATGCCATAAACTGAAACTGTTGATCCATTGCCGCCCTTAAGAGCGAACAGCTGGTCGCGCAGCTGATCGGCGGTCAAGCCGACCGACGAGTCATCGGCGTCTGTCAGAACGATGATCGCGAGCTGGGCGTCGGCGCGATAGAAATCGCCGTTCTGTTGGCTGGTCAGAGCCGGCAGGATCGGCGAAATCATTTCTTCCCATTGCGGTCCGCCGTCCTTCAAGTGCTCAACACCGAGATCGAGGAGTTTCACCGAGAATCTCGCCGAAGTGCGGGCGCGGGTGACGAATTGAGGGCCATCGATTTTGACGCCTGGCTGGCCCGGATCTTTGAGCGGACGCAAGAGGCCCATCGGGGTGCGGTGTCGGGCGCCCGGGTTGGCTGTAGGTTCGAGAATCCCAGATTGAATCACGCCGATATGAAATCAAGATCGGCGTGCGACTGAAAGCCCCGACGAACTTCGCGATATGGGATATCACGCGGTCTTGGTGCACATCCCATGCTCTCCGACGTATCGATGACGAAGAGAATGTCGACTTTGCGAACCGGATCTTCTCCACCGGCATGCTCGCTTCCGATTTGACCGACATCGGATCCCCGGGCGGCGAGCTCTGCAGTTCGAAGTTCTTCGGCGCGCAAGCCGCGAGAAAAACTGTCAGTATAAAGCTCGGAATTGCCGCGACCGGCCTTTTCATTTTGCTTTTCCTTTTCGCGACCAGAGCCGGAGCGGCCGGTTGCGGAGCGGCGGTCGTATCAGGTTGCGCCGCGGGTCCAGCCGTCGGGCAGCCTTTACGGGCTTTCCACGCGGTAATCGTCAACTTCGTCGACCCAAACTTCTTTGGAGTCGGTTTCGGGATCCATCGGGAACGACAATTGATCCGAACCCTTGACGATCTTCGGCGGCGAGCCCGGCAAGCGTTTGCCGCTCTCATCGATGTACAAACGTTGGATCGCTCGGCTTCGAGGAGATTCAGCTTCTGGATCGTCTCACGAGTCTCAGCCCAGACGCTGCTGGGCGGCCGGATCGGACTTGGCTGCATCCCAGTCTTTCACGCGATCGCGAAAGCGTTCTTTTGAAAAGCGCAAGAGTTTGAAGACCGCCTTGAAATCACAAACGCGCACTGCGCGAGAGCCGCGAGATAATAGGGCTCCGAAAGAATCTTGTCCTTGAAAAGAGGCGTGAGGACCGTTTTCAGGCTTGCCAAAGCGTCTTGCGGGCGCCGAGACGCATATAGGCCGAAGCGCGTTCTTCGAGCGCCTCCAGCCACGCAGGTCCGCCTTTGGCGAATTTGGTTATAAGCCTCGATCGCGGCGTTATCATCACCGGCTTGATAATGAACGCGCGCCAGGGTCAACAGCACGCGGTCATGCTCCGTCGGGCCTGCATCGGAGCCGAAACCAGAGGTTTCAAAACCGCGAGCGCCAAAATCGTGTCGCCTTTGAGCGCGTGTTCGATCGCCTGCAAATGCGTCTGACGCACATTCACCGCCGCGGAGCGGCTTGCGCAGGACCTGGCACGGCAAGAACGAAAATCCGGTCACGAGAGCGAGTTGGAGTAATCGGAGACTGAAGTTTCATAACAAAACTCCGAGTCCGAGCGTACCGACGACCAGGTTCACGTCGCGTGCTCCACCATAATTGGAGGTCGCTGTATCCCTGATAACGGAGCTCAAAGCGCGTGGTAAAGTGTTGCGACAACCAGAAGCCGATGCCGCCACCGGCCGTCCAGGTGTTTGTCCACGACGACAGTTCTTGGCCGCCATATTCGGTGGCGACTTTGATCTGACCGTATCCGGCCAAGCTGTAAATATCGAACTGAACTGTTTTCCAATCGAAAAGATTGATCTTTCCGTAGGTCATATACCAATCGACGACGCCCAGTACCTGCTCCTCAGGATAGCTGATTTGCGGGCGGACGAAATCGCCGGTATTGGCGTTGGCGGCACGAGCCTGTTCGAAGCGGTTCTTACCTTCGTTGGTGAGTTGGTTGAAAGCTTTGGAATAACGAGCGCCGACTGAAAATTTCGGTGTGATGTGAAGATCGACGTTCGCGCCAAGATTCTGCGTATTCAAGTAAGCGTCGCCGAAAGCGGCACCACCGTAGCTCGTACCGAACTCGAGGCGCCAGTTGCGGTCGACCGCACGGCCTTGTACGATCGCCACGCGGGTCCGCGACTCGAGGCGGCCGGCGCGCTCATTGACGGGCTTATTCGAACCGAGGGATTCGAGCTCGGTCGAGACATCTCCGTAGGCATGGCTAGCGGCGACCAGGGCGAGGGCGATGATGGCCGCGAATTGAAGAAGAGCTTTCGAGAACTTCATTTTTTGCCCCCTTTTTTCTTTTTCGGAGCCGGCACCGGCTTCTGCGGCGTTTCGGGCTGCGGAGCCGTCTCCGCTTTTTTCATGACTTTCACATTCACTTGCGCTTGCGACGATTGGTGACCATCGGCCGTCTGGAACGCCACCAAGACACGGGCCGTGACGTCCGTCCGGTCCTTCCACGTCCACTTGAGATTCGCGGTATCGAGAATGACGTTGAAAACATATTTGCCGCCGCCGAGTGCTTGTGGTGCTTCGAACTTGGTGATCGCCTTGGCCGGAATCACGCCGCTATCGCTGGCTCCTGCTTCATCATTCGTCAAGATGAGAGTCGGTGTTACGCCATCAAGCGGAGCCGGATCCTGGGCTTCGATCGTGACCAGGACCTTCTCGCCGAAGGTGATCGTTTCAGACGCGATTTTGATCGCCGAGATCACCGGGCTCGTCGCGCGTGTCGTCACCGACATCGTGTACTCACGCGACGTCTTACCGCTGATCGCTTTGATATCGAACTGATCTTTCGGGTAAGCCGTGATTTGGTATTCGAAACTCACTTGGATCTGGAGCGGACGCTGGCTCGTGCGCGCAACCGTGCCTTTTTTGGGAGTCCACGACAGGAGGTATTGTTCCGGGTTCTGCGTATTGCGCGTGAACGTCGCATCAGCTGGCAGGCCCTTGGCGATCAAATCGTATTGGATGCCCTCGAAACAGCGGGCCAGGATGACGAATTGGCCCAGTTGACCTTCACTGAAGTTCATGACCGTGCCCCCCTGGGGTCCCGCCTCGGAGCAGATTTGACCGAGCTCATATTGCGGCTTGTTTGCCGTCGGCTGCGGTTGGCCGGCGAATTTGAGATCCTCATAACCTTCGGTGGGATTCGTTTTCGTTCCGCACGCGGCAAGGAGGATCAGAGCCAAAAAGGCCGCAGCATTCATCGATTTGGTTATGGCGTTCATGAACTTCATCTCATCCTCCCTGATTTATCTCATGCTCACGGTGCGCTGGAGATTGAAGGGATAAACCACGGCCACGTTGACGCCGCCTTGGGGTTTCGGGAACTTCCAACCTCTGATCTTCGAAACCATGCAGCTCTCGACTTGCGACGAACGGACACTTGAGTGACGGATATTGGCGAGAGAAACTGCGCCCGAACCGCTGATCTGGAACTTCACGGTCACGCGGCCCGAGAGACTGGGGCTCTTTTGCAAGCCCTGCTCGTAGCAGTAACGGATCTGGCCCATATTGCGATAAATGATCTCGCGGATCGAATCCATATCGAGACCGCCGGTGACGATCGCGCCGTCATCGTCGCCATCGACCAAACCCCACGGCGAGCCGTTCGGATCACCGTTACCCACACCGCTTCCGGCCGGGCCGTTACCTTTGGGGCCCGTGCCTTTCCACGAACCGACGATGGTTTGCGTGCCGTAGCCCGCACCTTGCGCGCCGCCACCCATTTTGCCGCGGGTGCCGTAGCCACCCGAGCCCGGAGCCGGCGAGCCATCGCCGAATGGTGCCGCGATCAAACCTTTGCCGTACATCGCGTTCGAGAGACCTTGACCGCGTCCAGTGCCGAGGCCACCAAGGCCGCGTCCGCCGCCGCCATTCGATCCAAAACCACCGTAGCCTTTACCACCGGCGCCCGAGCCGGGCTCGGTGCCGACGGCTTGCAAGTTCAAACCACCACGGCCACCGTTACCACCCTTCACGCGCGGCGAGTTCAAGGCACCGAGCGCGCCGATCTGGTTCATGTAGGGCTCGTTGGTACCGTAGCCACGAGGAGCATCGGATTTGTAGCCGCCGCCGCGCAAACCTTTGGAGTGGCGCTTGGCGACTTTCATGGTTGTTGAATGGGTCGGAACCGGAGCGTTTTTACGAAGTTTCTTAACTGAAGGCGCGACCACGATATCGCGGGGGTTTTGCCGCGCGACTTTTTGCGAGGCTTGCATCTGGGCTTGTTCCTTCGGAATGGCCTGCGGTTCTTCTTTGGCGAGCATCTTCTGGATCTGCTCCTGCGGAACCAGGGTCACGATCGCGTCCGATTTCTTCGGCTCGTTCGAACCGCTCAAGAAACCAGCGAGCATAACGAGCAGGCCGAGAGCGACCTGTGCGCCGGCCGAGTACCAAAGCGCTTTCTTCGGCTCAAGGGTCGGATCGTCGGCCAGTTGATACTCGGGGCTCAAACCCGAGATCGCGTCGACCCAACGAAGTTGGCCTGCGCGGGCGATCTCGACGGGCGTTTTTCTAAGCTTTTTCTTGGTGGTTTCGGCGAGGAGATCATATTCAATGCCGGCTTTGTCGAGCGCCTTCAGGTCAGCGACCGTCTCGACACGGCGGTTCTGGCGGTTGAAGATGACGGCGATGCCGTCTTCTTCCCACTGGAAGGTGCGAACGGTTTCGCCCTTGGCGTTTTCGAGGACGAAATAGCCATCGGCTGAATCACCGATCGGATTTTTCTTTTTCAAACTATAACCTGCCATACATCACCCCTGTTGCTTACTCAGCCGCCTGGGATTTCAACCGGTCACGCTCAACCGCGAGGCGATCTTTGAAATCGCGGCGCATGCCGACCAAATCGTTCATCTTTTTTTCTTGTTCCACTTTTGCGACGGCTTCACCGGCCGAGTGATACTGGCCGTTCACGTTGCTGCCATCGAAGACAAACTCACGGCCGATTCGTTTGCCACCGTCGGTATTTTTGTCGGCCGCCTTGCTTTTGCGGGTCGCGACTTTTTTCGTCGCGGGAGCAGCGGCCTTTTTTGCCGCCGCAGTCTTCTTCGTGTGCTGACGCGAGTTTTTCTGAGCCGCTGATTTCTTGCCGGACGAGACGGGCATTTTGGCCGTTTCACCCACTTCGACGCGCTCGAAGTATTTCAATTGCGCCGCGCTGGCCTCGAACGCGAGGAGACCAACGAGGCCGGTTGTCAGAAGTGTGAAAAGCGAGCGCGACATCATTGTTTTTCTCCACGAAGTTTCAATAAGCGGGCATCGAGATAGGCCACCATCGTCTCACGACCGCGGATGACCTCGAGATCGCGAAGCTTGCCAAGAGACACCGTGCTGAACGGCTGTTCTTTGACATCGCGACGAGCCTCGGCCAACTCTTTTTCCGACGGCATCTGCCCGCCGTTACGAAGAGCCGCAGCGAGTTCGGCTCGGCGTGAATCAGGCGCAACCTCTGAGAGTTTGCGAAGCTCGGCCGCGATCAGGACGCGAACCATCGGCTGGGCCGTGCGGTAGTCACGAGCCAGTTCCTGGCTCGACGCCGTATCGGCCCAAAGATCGTTGAGCTTCTGCGAGACTTGTTCGGATTTACGCAAGTAAACACGAGCGCTCGATTCGACGGCGATCTGGTACTTGCGGCGCTGTTCGCCTTTGAGTTTCTTCGGGACCGGCAATGCGACGATATCGCTATAAGTGCGTTGGTTCTCGCGGGCGATCAACGTCAAAGCGACGATCTGCGCCGCCCAATCACGGAGCGCGATCGCTTGATTGGCGGCTCTTTCGGCTTGCGCCAGCATTTTCAAGCGGCTCGCTAGGCTGGCCTGTACCAGGGCATCGCTACCCGAGTGCAGGCGATGGTGGGAAAGCGAGCGCTCGAGGCTCGTGAACTCGCGTAAGAAGAGCTCTCGTGCAAGAGCGCGGCCGGCGGGTTCTGCGACAACGCGGCGGTCACGCAGCACGCGTTGGGCCAACGACAAATTGCCGGTTTTCGCGAACACTTCGAGGGTCACCGAAGCGAGAAGAGCCGGATAGGCCCTGAGCGATTTTTCATATTTCGCCAGCTCGATTTGCGGCTGGCGCGAAGAGCGCACCAGCTTGGCTTCGACAAAGGCCTTTTGAAAACCATCACGTGACGTGCGCAAAAACTCGAGCTCATGCGGTTTTGGGTCGTTTCCCGAGAGCTCGGCGAGAAGCGCGAGCCTCATCGCTTTCTCATCGGGACGCATCGAAGCGAGTTTCATCCTGCGCACGATCGAGTAAGCGCCAGCGAAATCAAGAGCCATTTCGGCGGCCCAAGCCTTTTTACCGAGGGCGAGTTCGCGATCGGCAGCCGACAATCCCGGCGTCGCCAAGAGCGAATCCGCTCCACGGCGGGTCGACTCGAGGTCGCGCGCTTTTTCGGTCAACGCGAGGTAGATCTTCAAGAACTTCACGCGCTCTTCAGTCGTCGCGGCCGTGAAATCCGCTTCCGCGAGTTTAGCGATCGCGGCTTGTGACTCTATACCCTCGGCTTGCTTCAAGACGGCGGTGCGCGAAATGCGGCCATATTCTTGGCGGCGTGCCGGGAAGAGTTTCGCATATTCCAGACCGCGGGCCTGAACCGTCGCGTGGGCCTTCAGACCCGCCAACGCGTCGAGGTCAAGATCGGCCGCCTGAACACAGAGCTGCTCGATTTCTTTAGAACGGTTTTGGCAAACCGGCGAAGCGGCAAATTCATGAAACCGGTTGGAAGCTTCCGCCATTTGCCCGCGTTCGTAAGCGACATGAGCGCGCTGATAACGGACCTTGGCGTTGATCGCGCCATTCGGATTCAAGAGCAGGTAGTGCTCGTAAGATTTTTCTCGCGTATTCAAGTCTTTCGAAATCTCGGCCATCTCGACTTCGCCGTGGAGCGCACTTTCAAGAAGCTGCTTGGCGTTTTTCTCTTTTGAGGTCGACGCCAGCTGCGCGCTCTTATAGAAGAGACCGGCGGCCACCGCGTACTTCTTGAGAGTGCGGGCGACTTCGCCAGCCCACTGGTTCATTTCCATGTCGTCGCCGAATTGGCCGAGGTACGCGAGATACGCGTCGAGCAAGAGCGGAGTCGGCGCCTTCTTCTCAGCCTTATTCCAAGCGATCACGAGATTTCTCAGACGAAGTTTCAGGCCCGAGCAGATGTCGGTGTCGGCACAGCCGTTTTTTGACCACTCAGCGAGGGCATTACGCATGCCCGTGAGGGCTTCTTTTCGTTCACCGAGATCGAAGCGGATCTGCGCGATGCGGACCATGGCCTCAAGACGCTCGGGCCCAGTCGTTTCGTATTTTGCTTCGATCGCCCAAACCTCGATCGCCGCCTTTTTTTGGCCGAGGCGCTCGCATTCGCCAGCGAGGTGGCGGAGCGTTTCTTTTCTCGCGCGCTCGGGCGCCAGAGATTCCATCAAATGAATTTCACGGCGAGTCACGTCACCGCGAGCGAGAAACGTCGCGAGATCACGCGCGGCATCCTCATGAAAGGAAGCGTCATAGGCCGTGCCCGAGCTCGACTCACGAGTCAAAAGCTCCGGCGTTTCGAGAATGTGCACCATCGTGCGCACGGCTTGTACTTGGTCACCTTTATTGAGGTGGCACCAAGCGATGCGGTTAAGGACTTGGCCTCGACGTCCGGGGCCCACGAGTTTGTAGGCGGTCTCGAAGTCTTTTTGCGCCTTATTCACATCGCCATGGGCGAAAAGCGCTTCAGCTCGGCCCAAATAGGCTTCGCTCAAGACAGGGGCGGCGTGTTTCGCGCGACCCTCGGTCACGATTTGGTTATAAAGGCTTTCCGCCTTTTTGAACTCACCGTTGAGTTCGCGCATCTGCGCCATCTGCAACATCAGCGGACCGCGATTCGGACGATCGGCTTCGCGAAGCACAACATCGTAAAGCGCCAATGCTTTTTTCCGGTCATCAAGGGCACCCGTGCAATCGTTGCAGTTGGTCTCAGCCTCGTTCATTGCGCGAAGACGCGCGCGCTCGGCATAAAGATCGGCCAGACGGGCGCGGGTGGGACGTAAAGAAAGATTCTCGCTCTCGCGCGCCTCTTTCAGCGTTTGCTCGAGCTTCTCGATCACGACCGTGTGGATCTCGGCGTCCATCTTCTCTGCGCGCGCTAACTGAACTCCACCAACGAGGACGGAAGCCGCGAGCACGATCAATCTTGAAGTGATAACGCCGAAGGATTTCATAACTGGCTCTCCCCTTGGAGAACGGCGAATTTAAATTTGTGGAAGCCCGAGATCGAACCCGCGCGGATCACCGGCGTGAGGCTGGCGAAATCGGTGGCCTTATCGGCCTGGATGATCAGTGCGTTGACGTCATCACCTTTTCCCGATCCCAATTGCGCTTTACGCTCCTGGAGTTTCTGGGCGAGCGCGAATTGTTCGACGGGCTGATCACCGAGGAAATAACGGTTGCCTTCGACACGAACCAAAGTTCCCTCATGAAGAGCCTCGGTTTTCACCGCGGTCGGAAGCTTCTCGGATTTTTGCAATTCGAGCGTCGAACCGTTTCCAGTGTTTTGCACGAGCAGATACAAAAGCATGATCGTGAATGCATCGACGAGTGAGGTCAGCATCAGATTCATGACCATTGACTTCTTACCGCGTCCGCCGCGCTTTCCGGGGTCGACGCTCATCGCTTCCCGCAGGGGCGATCTCAAACTGCCATTTGTGACGCTTTCATGTCTCATCGTAAATCCCTACCTCTTAATTCGGGGCTTCAAAGCGGAGCGATACCGATTTCACCGATTTGCAGCATCTTCAGACGGTCCATCACGCGAATGACATCGCCGTAGTTCACCTTGCTGTCAGGCATGATCAACGCGGTCTTAAGGCCCGGCATCAGGCGCTTCACAGCCGCCGCATGCCGCTCGATCGCGCTCCAACCGCTGCCGGCGGTGCCGAGAAGAAAGCTCTTCTCTTGCATGTCGGAAGGTAAGCTCGGACCATCCATCATCTTCAGTTTCACTTCGCCGTTCGACTTCATCGTGATCCAAAGAGACGAGGCTTTTTGGTCCTGACGGCTCGACTCCTGGCCAAGTCCTTGTTCGATATTCATCGATCCGACTTGCGTCCACACCGCGGTCAGCAGCAGGAAGCAGATGCAAACCGACATCATCGAAATCACCGGCAACAGGTCGAGCTCGAAATTCAGCTCTTTTTTATCATTAGTTCCCGCGCTCATGGGCTCACTCCCCCGCTAACAGTTAATAATCTGATCAAGAAGAACGCTGTTTGGTCTTGGGAACGCTTTCGTAGTTGAAACCCAACCAGATGTAGAGCTTAAGGGCGGATTTCGAGAGATCTTCCGAGAGTTGGTTGGCGCGGTTTTGCAGCACCGAGAACATGATCAGTGCCGGAACAGCCATCACCAGGCCGTAAGCTGTGGCGTACATCGCTTCCGAAACGCCGGCCGACAAGATCGCGGCCTTTTCAACGGGGTTCGCCGTACCGACCGACGCGAAGGCGCGGATCAGACCAACGATCGTGCCGAGAAGGCCAAGCAACGTACCGACGTTACCGAGCATCGCCAAAAAGCCGGTGCGTTTTTCGAGGCGCGATTGTTCTTCAAGAAGAACTTCGTCGATTTTGAGTTGGATTTCTTCTTTGCCACCCATGTCTTGAGCGGCTTGTGCGCCGGCCAGGGCGACGACCGCCACCGGGTTATTGGCGCCGAGATTACGGGCCGTTGCGATCGCACGGTCGAGTTGACCGGCTTTGATATCGCGTTCGAACATCTGCACGATCTGCTTCTGGTTCGGTTTGCGCATGATATAGAGAGCGAAGATGCGCTCGATAATGATCGCAAGCGAAACCAGCTGCGCGGCCATGATGAATCCCATCCAAATGCCGCCTTCGCGGAAAGCTGTCAGTAGACCCGTAGAAATACCCATGTCCTTCTCCTCTTCGACTAAAAAGATTCAGCCCCAAATTTTTATTGATACCCGGTTCAAGGGGTTTTCGGTCGCATCTTCAGCAACCCGTGTGCCCCACGCGTTCTGCAAATTACGGCCCACGCACAATGCGTCGAAGCCATTGAGCAAGTCGATTCTTCAAAGCGGGTGACCAAAGTGGTCACCATGAACACGGGATCGAAGGTGGTGAAGGAGACGAATGAAATCGCACTTCGGCGGCAAGAACGACGACATTGATTCTCATGCCGGGCGCCCGCGACTTGAGATGGCCCGTGCCGACGCGTTTGGAAGTTTTTGCAGGCCCGTCGACAAGTTCAACGTTGTCAAACCTTTGGACCTCTCGCTCGAGTGCTTCCATATACGGAAGCGCCGAAGCGAAGAAGCCATGGCTCATCGCCCTCCGGTCAAATTTCTCACCAATCGCCGCTGGCTATGTCCTTGAGGGAATTTTAGGATATGTGCCCTAGAGAAGTAAGGGCTCACTCGCCCGTATAGAACCAATGCCACGGCTCGAAAATGATGGCGTGGTCGTTTCCCCGAGGATAACTCAAGCGGAAATCAAACTGGCCGGCGTTTCGAGCCAACCATGCAAACGCCGGCGTCTTCTCGAAAGTTTCTTCCAGAAAAACATGAGCGTCGGTGCAAATGTCGATCGCGCGACCGCTGTGATGTTCGCTGAATCCAGGAATCGCGATGTGAGTCAGAATATCCTGAAGAGGCCGGCCATTCTTCAAATGGCGTTCGATAACACCCCGTTGATGCAGGTACGAGCGAAAGCCGGAATAAGGCAAGAGACGAACGCCGTCCGCTGCAGCGGCTTGGGTCATCTGCCGCCAGGCCTCCGCGGCCGGAGCAACAAGAACAAAGGGCTTTCCTTCAAAATCAAGATCAACCACCTCGAGCTGATCCAGCGGCGGTTGCTCGTGCGCGATCAGGCGGTTGGCTTCAAGATGAACCGGACCGATTCCCAATTGTTCGTAGATTTGACCCAAGGAGATTTTCATGGTGCCTGATCGATTGGAAACGCGCGCCTTGCCGGGCGCACAAACAAAACCGCGCCCCGGGGGACGCGGTTCACTCGGAAGAAGATTACTTGCGGGTCCGCGGGTTGTTGTTACGGATCATTTTTTTCTTCTTGAGGATCCGCTTTTTCGAGTGACGAGCGGCCGGATTGCTTTTGCGCGATACTTTCTTCTTACGAGCCATTATTCAGAACTCCTGAAAAATATTGATAATGCGATAGCCCCAACCTACCCGATGTTTGAGGCAGGAAAAAGCCAAAAAATTGAGATTTTCTCTTTGTTGGAACTATGCTTTGATCGCGGCTCGTATGAAAGACACGAAGTTCCCGGTAACTCCGGCCATCCATTTCTTGCGCGACAACGGCGTCGCCTTCGAACCGCATCTGTACAAATACGAGGAACGAGGCGGAACCGCCGTCTCTTCGCGCGAGCTGGGAGTCCCTGAATTCAACGTGATCAAAACGCTCATCATGGAGACCGACAAAAAAGAACCGCTCGTCATCCTCATGCATGGGGATAAGCAGGTCTCGACCAAGAATCTCGCGCGGCAAATCGGTGTTAAGAGCGTGAACCCGTGTGCGCCTGAGACAGCCAACCGTCACACCGGTTACGTCGTCGGTGGCACTTCGCCGTTCGGACTGCGCCGGGCAATGCCTGTTTATCTGCAACAAACCATCGCTGAACTCGACCGGATCTTCATCAATGGTGGATGCAAGGGTTTCTTGGTGAGCCTCGATCCGAAGGAATTGATTCGGGTGCTACAGCCGGTTCTCGTCGACGTCGCGACTGAGCCAAAGGCGAAATAATCAATCGCCTTTCTTTTGCGTCTCTTGCGTCTGTGGTAGCTCCGGTTCTGGTTGGTTGCGCATGTGATCGGCGAGCTTTAAAAAAGCGTCCATCAAGAAATAGCGCGGAGTCTCCTCCAGGCCGATATCTTCGAGTGCGTAAAGCATGCATTGCAACCACTGATCGCGAGCCTGCTTGTTGATTTTAAACGGTAAATGGCGCGCACGCAGGCGCGGGTGCCCATAGCGCTCAGCAAAGAGCGGCGGCCCTCCCATCCAGCCCGAAAGAAACATGAAGAGTTTCTCTTGCGCCGAGGTCAGATCGGCCTGGTGCATGTCACGAATCTCACGCACCTCGGCCCGCGTGTCCATATGGTGGTAGAAGCGCTCAACTAAGCGGCGCACGCCCGCCTCACCGCCGAGGATGTCGTAAAGTGTGGGTTCTTCGTGGTCTGTGTTACTCACGAGGGCACCCATACTGGTTCCCGGAAGGAAAGTAAAGCCTCGCCTTCGGGCTCCTGGCGCCGCAATGCCCCCAGTGAAGACCGACCGCAACAGCCACAATGATCAGCTATCTATATGAAAACACGACGTTTGCAGGATCTTTGCGGGTCCTACACAACTATAACAAAATCGTGACAGGCCCCCGACTTGACCGTTTTTGCCCGGTTCGATTGAATTTCTAGAGTTCTGACATGAGTCCAACTTGGAGGGGCTATGGGACGTTTCCACTCAATTTTGAGCGCAGCAATCATCATGCTGTTGGCGGGGATCGCGCAGTCGGGGATGGCTGCGTCCGAACAAGAACTCCCGTCTGTCAGCTGCCACATTGATTTCACCTCACCCGCGGCAAGTGCCGAGGTCTGCACGGCGCCTGACGGCCGCGGCCTGGTCACCGTCACGTGGGCGAATGGCAAACAAAAAACGGTCATCAAGGCGCTGTTCGCGGCCGGCAACGATAAGTTGTGGCGCCGAATCTGGGTCGTAAGCGGCAGCCCCGTGGTCGACCCGGAAGCGCAACTCGCTCTTCGCAAAGACGTCTTCAAATACGGAGCGCACCTTCTCCATCCGCGCGTTCATGCGGTCGTGGATTTCGTCGCCAACTTCGTACCGGCAGGTTCGTCACTGGCGATCTTCGACCGGACCTTTACCGATCAACTCATCGACGAAAGCAACTTGACCTCTTACTACACTCTGATTTGCCAGGAATTGGGAAAATTACGGAGCGCCATCGTCACCATTGGCAAGCTCAACACGAAAATCGACTCCATTGTTGGTTTGGAAGCGCAGGAATGTCCCGGCCGCTGCGGCCCCGGCTGCCACCAGAGATTCCAATGGCGGCAAAACCAATATACCGAGGAGTGCCTGGTTCATGACGCCTGCGTCACCGTCACCGGCCAATGGCTCGGCGAATGCACGGGTTACTTCATCACGGCGGCTCTCGGCTATCTCATCGCACCGGATTGCGGAGGTTTGCAACAAGCCTCGAACGTGGCGCAAACGCACTAAGGCGTCCGTCGCGCCGAAGGGCTTGCGAAAGCCCCACGCCGCCGCGAGTCCTCTCACTCGACGGAAATGATCTCGTATTCTTTTGTTTGATTATTCACATCGATGACCGCGACATCGCCGGCCGTGCGCCCGACCAGGGCCTCGCCGAGCGGCGATTTCGGCGTGATCACTTGCACGTGATGGCCGTCATGCTCGACGCTCATACCCCCGCCATGCGGAAGCAGAAGGCAATAATTGGTCTTGCCGTCGTGCTCGAGCTCGACCAGGGCGGTCTCGCCGATCGGATCCTCGTCGGAGAAGTCGCGAAACTTGAGTTGCTTCAGCGAATGCAGGGTCTGCTCGATGGCCGCGACTCGCTTGGCTTGCGCCCCAGCCAAATAAGAGGCTTCAAGACCGCGGGTATCGTATTGATCTTCAGCTTCGCTTTCCTCGTGGGTGGCCGCCTCGTAAGTGTGAAGCGCAGCCTCAGCGAGGCGGTCGTGCTCTTCTTTGAGTTTGGCGATCAACTTATCGATGAGAGCCTGTTTACTCGCACTGGTCGTCGCAGTCGCAGCGAATTCCGTCACGTCGAACCCCCTCCGGGTCATTTCAAAACCCAAGCCTTTTAGACTAGATGACCCTGGGCTGGCAACAGCAATCTACGCTAACTGCGCGGACTGGAAAAGCGGCAATAGTTTATCAGGTTTATCAAACATCCGGATTTCGCCTTTGTGCAACCAGAGAATACGGTCGCAATGGATCAGCGTCGACAGACGGTGCGCGATGATGATTTGCGTGCGATCGGCAAAAAACTCCTTTGTCGCGCGGACCAAAATTTCTTCCGACTGCGGGTCAACGGAACTTGTTGCCTCATCCATCACGACCACCGGTGCATCTTGTAACAGACAGCGCGCCATGCACAGCAGCTGGCGCTCGCCGGCCGAAAGATTGCGCCCCCGCTCCTCGACCGCGCTATTTAAGCCCTCGGCTTGACCTTTGAGCCAATCGGTCAAGCCGACTCGTTCAAGCGCGTCCATAAGCCTCGCATCACTATGGACGCCGGGGAGGTCTAAATTCTCGCGAATCGTTCCGCGGAACAGCGTCGGCTCCTGCGAGATCAGCGCGATGGCGCGCCGGAACAAAGGCAAATCGGAATCCGGCCCACGGCCATCGATCAAAACCCGGCCGCGTTCGAAGGGATAAAGATGAAAGAGTGCCTGAACAAAACTTGTTTTACCGCTTCCGGTGCGGCCGACGATGCCGACCTTCTCACCCGGACGAATTTGAAAATCCAGGCCTTTGAGGACATAAGGTAGATCCGGCGAGTAACGGAACCACAGATCCTCGACGGTCACCGAGGCCGAACGCTCAGGGACAAGACGCGCGTTCTGTAGCCGGGCTTCTCTTTGGCTTCGTAAACCGGATGCTCCGTGGGGAACTGGCGGGCCGCGGGGAGCTTCGCTCCGGGCTCGAGTTGGCGGCGCAAGTATTCGTTCATACGCTCAACTCCGGTCATCGCTTCTTCGAACTGAGCGAACCATTCAAAAAACATCTGCAGCGAAGTTCCCGAGAACGCGATGAAGGTGAAGGCGACGCCGATGGAGCCGATGCTGACCCAGCCCTTTTGCGCCATCCAATAGCCGGCGATTCCGGTGCTCAAAAACAGTAAGGCCGTGAGCACGCTCATTTGCATCGAGAATTTCAGGACTGCATTCGAGGTACGGAGGCGCTGGTCGAGGTAGCGATCGTTGAGCCGCGAGAAGCGCTTCAAAAAGGTCGCCTGCCGACCGAAAATGCGGATCGTGCTCGCGCCTTGGGTCGTCTCGGCGAAATGCGCGATCGACGGCGAGCGGCCAGCCGAAAGCTCGCGCCGCTCAATTCGCAAGCGGTCGCGGTTGAGCCGATACACGGCGAAATTGGCGATGCCGACCAGAACGATGATCGGCAGGTAATAGGGGCTTGCGACACCGATCAGGATCAACATGCACACCAGGTCAAAGACGATTGCGAAAAATTCCGCGAGCGGACCGCCGAAAAGGCGAAAGACGTTGCCGTAATCGCTCGAAAACCGAGTGACGATGCGGCCAACCGGGTTGGTATCGAAGAACTGGATCGGCAACCGCGACGTGCGCATCGTCGTCTCATCATAAAGCCGGCTCACCGCCTCGGCGGAAAGCCGCGAAAACGTGATCCGGAAAATAGCAGTGAGCGCGAAGCCCAGCGCCGTCATCACGCTGAGAAGGATCAGAAATGCGCGGTCATCAAACCCGGCAAGAACGTCCGGTAGCGGCCGGCACGCCCCGGCGTCTGGCAGGACGCGCGAGCAATACGAATCGACCCAGAAACCGATCAAATTGGCATTGGCGAGCAGCAAGAGGCGGCCGAGAAAACCGCAAACGAGAAATACCGCGATTATAAATATAATAGGTTTATATGAAAAATAGAGGCATTCGAAAACATCACGCGAATACCGGCCACGAAAAGCCGATTCGTGATCAAGATAACGCTTCGGTTTCGGCGTCGGCATCGCCCCCCCTTTCCGCACTGTCTTGGCGCGTCTCGGACGGCGACGACTCCTCGCTGCGTTTCACGGAGGCCACGAATTCCTGCATGCGCTGTGACTTCTTGAGAAGCTCCTCGAAGGTCCCTTGCTCGACGATTTCTCCGTTCTCAAGGAAAAAAATACGATCGACGAGACTCAAGACCGAGAGCCGGTGCGTGACCAGAAGCCGCGTGTGATTTTTCCACGCGCCAGCAAGCAAATCGCGCACCAACTGCCGTTCGGTGTCGACATCGACCGCACTCAAGCAATCATCCAAAAGCACGATCGGACGGTTGAAATGGTGGGCACGCGCCAGCGACACGCGCTGCCGTTGCCCCCCGGAGAGATTCACGCCGCGCTCGCCGATCTCGGTATCGAGACCCGGCCCCTGCAATTCTTCGCCGAGTTTGAACTGGGCATCGTGAAGCGCGTTCTTGACGCTGTCGTCGACCGAAACCGGCGCATCGTAATTGAAAACGATATTCTCACGAAGCGACGCACTCATCACGAAGCCCTCTTGCGGCACGTAAGAGAAGTAGCGGCGGCGCTCGTTCACATCGAGCTGAAGAGCATCCAGCGAACCGATCTGAAACCGATCGAAAGATGCTCCGGTCTCGCCGACCAGAGAAAGCAAGAGCATAGACTTACCGGCACCAACCTCGCCGACGACCGCAGCGAACTCGCCCGGACGCACGTCGAAATCGATGTTTTTTAAAATCGTATTCCCATTGATCGTAAGCCGCAGATTGCGCACACTGAGCGGCAGCGCCTCGGGAAGGGCCAACTCCGCATTCTCGCGCCGCTCGACCAATCCCCGCATCCGATTTGCGCGCCAGAAAGTCTTCCAGCCTCTTATGCGAAGTCGTCGAGTCGAACGAGAAGGTGAAGAACCATGGCAGCTGCCGAAAAGCCCGCTGCAAAAAGACGCCGAAAATCCAAAGCATCGCGAAAAGCTCGCCAGGCGTCACTTTGCGGCCGCTAAAATACATCAGGCTCGCGACACCGGTGAGGTTGAGTATGAAATTGATCGAGGAGCCGAATGCGTTCATCAACTGACCGTTGGTGACCATGGTGACGCGGTTGAGAGTCTCTTCGCGGCGCTGAGCGAAGATCTTGCGTTCGAAGCTCTCGACCCAACCGAGAATGCGCAAAAGCCGGATCGACTGGATCCATTCGTTGACGATGCCGGTGCGATCCGCCGCCAGCTGCTTAAAGCGCCAGAAAAAACGGCTTTGCCGCATGGCTAAGATAAAAGTCGACGCGACGATAACGGACATCAGCAAAATCGTCATCCACATCGGGATGCCACAAATCCAATACACCGCGATCGGGCCAAGAATCATATTGCAAACGATCAAAGCCGCCATCGGCAAAACTTGATCGATCACGGCCGTGGCCCCCGCGACGTCGGTGGCGTAAATGGAGACGACTTCGCCAACGGTTGTCGAACCGAGCGAAGCCGTGCGGATGGAAAGCATTTTGCGATAAAGCGCTTCTGAAAAAATCCGCTGTAGAACCGTGCCTTCGTAAATACAAAGATAGTTACCGAATAGACCGATCGCTTGCGCCAGCAACGCGCAAACGAACGCGGCGGCGACGGCCCCGAGAGGAGTGAAAACCGGCGCGAAGGTATCAGCGAGCAGCGGACCGAACATCTGGACCGCGACCGATTCGGCCCCCATGACACGGTCGATAAAGACCTTTTGGAAAACCGGCCCGGCAATTCCCAAAAGCGCGCCAATCACAGCAAAGGTGAATATTCCGAGCCTGGCCCACCAGCGGTGCAGCAGGGAAAATCGCAGCAAAGATTTTGGCAAGTTCTCGTAGGGATTCACAGGCATTAAAAACGATAGCACCATTTTCTGTTCGCACCAAGGCCTTCGGGCTTGACCAACATGCTCATTTTTAAGGCACCCTTCGATCAGGCCGGTAACAATCCCCGGCTCTCCGCTTGAAAGCATTACCGGCCGTTTGCGGCTTCGAGCCGGTCCTCTCACACCGCTGCGGAGCCGAATATGGTCTTTAGCTTGCAACCCTCCTACGGACCCGTGAAAAACCAGGAGCCGAAGGTATGGCGAAATTCCCACAACTTATCACACTCGCAGTGACGGCCCTGCTGCTGACCAGCTGCAATGCCGTTAAGTTCAGCGGAAATGATTCAGCGCCCCCGCAAGCTCCAGGCGTGAATCCCCCAGGGCCGGCTCCGACCTGCACGACCGCGAACGTGGAATCGATCGCGCGATTGACGAAGATCATCTTTCTGGTCGACACTTCCGGTTCCAACGCTGCCGCCACCTATAACCCAGGTACCTGCGGACAAGCGACCTGCCTGAGCCCGGCGACCGACCCGAATAAGGCGTTCCGCGGCGGGGCCATCTCGAACTTCTTAAGAACGTTCGCGCACAAAACCAATTTCAACTGGAGCTTTGCGACTTTCTCCCAAGATTCGTCACACTCGCTCGTCAACAGCGGCAACGACCAGGCACCCGTCTTCGCTGCCGACCCGAACGTCATGCAATACGCTCTGAACACATTTGCGTCGCTACAAGATTACGGCAACACACCCTACCACCAGGCCCTGTCGATGGCGGCTCGGGCGATTGCCGCCGATCCCGATCTGCACTCGGCCGCAAACCCGAATTACTTCGTCATTCTTTTGACCGACGGATTCCCGACTGACTACTATGACGCCCAAGGAAACTTCCTGCTTCAGTACATGCAGGGTGATGTCTCGAGCTTTCTCGCCATCGCCCCCGGCCGTGTTAATTTGAGCACGATCTATTACGGGCTCGCAAACGATCCGACGGCGCTCAGTCTTCTGCAAAACATGGCGAATCTGGGCGGGGGACAATTTGCCGCGGCCACATCGACCAGCAACTTCAAGATCGACGACGTGATCCCGGGATCGAAAAAGAACTGCCCCTGACGCTTGAAGCGATTGTGCTCAACCTGAGCGTTTTTCGCTTGTGCTCTGAGACAAATTTCCTTTATCTAAAAGGCGACCTTCCCCACCGACGAAAGGACGCCCGTGAAAAAGCTGCCGAACAAGCTCCTCGCCGCTCTCCTGTTCACGTTCCCATCGGTAGATGCATTGGCAAAGCCCCCTACCGCCGTTATGAGCTGCAAGGGCCTCGAAATCTACGAAGCCGGCGCCTTTAAGCCTGCCGATCTTTCAGTCACGGTCGTTGCCAGCGACGAGAAGCCGCAAAGTTTCAAAGCTATCATCGTGACCGGTGGCCGAACCCTTGAAGAACGGGACGTCGAAATGCGGGCCCGAAAGGCCGCCGACGCCGCGAATTGAAAGAATTGAGCGAAACCGTGCTGCCGGGCTTGAAATGGCACAGGGTTTATAGTGTTCGCGCCGCCAACATCATGGCCGCGGCCAACCGCGAAGACGGTAGCGGTATTTTGCTCATCGAACTTTTCGACAAAAAACAGAACTTACTCGGAAAGATTGTCGAGATCGGCTGGGGTTTCGGGCGCTGTAAATAAACCGACTCAGCCCCGCGCGCCGGCCTCTCGGCGCGCGACAGGAAAGACACTCAAGCAACTCTGCACCACCATCGCCTCGCCCTCTTGATTCACGCTTTGAGCCATGTGTTTTTCGATCACGGATTTTAAGTCCATCTTGAACTCTTCAAGTCCAGTCACCGAAAGCGAAAGGCTCGAAACGTTGAAGAGCGCGCGATCGCCATCAAAATCCCGGTCCACCCGCACGGCCGATTCCCGCAGCCAGGTTTTCACGTATTCCTTTTGCTGAACGCGGTGAAGCTTCGGATTGAACACGAACTGCGTCTCCTCATCGTCGCGCCCGGAGGCTTCGGCCAACTGCATGCGTTTTAGAATTGTATGGATCCGCCGTGGCTCGACCTGAAACGCTTGAGCGACCTGTTGGGTGTAAGCGTCGCCGATGCCGGCGGCGTCCGGCGGACATATGTCGCGCACATAAACGAGCACCCCGAGCCCAAGCGGATCTGCGAGCACTTCGGCCAATTTCGACACCAAAACAGTACTTAAAGAGCTGCGGTCCCGCACGGCTTTCAAGCGCTTGGAGTAGTAAGTCTTTTCATTGGCCGATCGGGCCTGGTCACGCAAGACCAGCGCTTCGAAGTATTCATGCTCGTCTTCCGATAAGCGCAAAGCGCGCGCCACGGCGTGCACGTTTTGAATGGTGAGCCGGCGCTTTCCGACCAAGACCATTTTGGCCGTCGAACGCCCAAGTCCCAAGCGCTGGCCATAGATCCCAAGGTTGAGCTTGGGGTTCGCTGCTTCGCGTGCGTCGTCAAAGACAGCGCGGAGAAACTTGCGATAAGACGAATACTCGAAAAGCGGTTTCATCGCTATATCAACCGCCATTACCGACCGAAGCGCCGCCCGCAGTGCAGGCCCCGGTTCAATTTCTAAATCGAGCCGCAACCGCCTGGCGGTCACGGCTCGCGCTACGAACCGTGAGATTCAGGTAGCAGGCGCTCCGGATATCGTGGTCGACGATCGAAACACCAATGCCGTAACGATTTCCGCTCACAGTGATGGTGTTGATCTCGCCCTTTCCAGCAAAGCCGATGCTGTTGATAACGCGCGGATCATCGAGGATCGCTTTGACGATCTCCGCGCTCGGCCAATCAGCAGCAAGTGCCGACGAGACAGGACCTGCGAAAAGCAAAAAACTAAACAGAGTCAAAATACCGCGTTTCATTTCATACCTCGTTAAGTTAGAGGCACTCTTGAGCGCCTGCGAGAACGACCACAGTTGTCGCATAGCTCCTCTCACTCAGCAGCCCCCGCGACCGCATTTAGGTCACAAAATGTGACCACCGTTCAACACCCGGTCAGTAGTGCCAAACTGGCAATTCCGACAGAAATTTTTTCTCTATTCGTTCTTTGTCCACGCGCGGGCGCTGAACTTTCGCTATAAAGAGTCCGCTCCAACGAAAGGTTTATGGCATGAAAAACGTGATTTTCTCGTTCGTTCTCCTCGGCACAGTCTCCCCCGCCTTCGCTCTCGAGGTAGCGCCGGTCGCGACCTGCAATAAGATCGCCCTTTACGGCCCCGGTGGATTCACGGCGTCCGATATCAACAGCATTGAAGTCACCAGTTCGGAAATGAGCCCCTCCGGCTATCAAGCGACCATTTCGATCAAAGGCCAGAGCATCCGGGAAAACGACATCGAACTCTCGTTGAGCGACGCGCAGAAATTCCAGGAAATGGCGTCTCTTCTTCTTCCTGACGTTCGTTGGTCGGAAGTCACATCGGCCCGCTCCATCAATATCGGCGTGAAAGCCAATCGCGAAGACGGCAATGGCGCTTCGATCATCCAGCTTCTCGGCCAAGAACAAAACCTGCTCGGCCAGATGGTGACCGTCGGTTGGGGATTCGGCCGCTGTCAGTAAAAGTTTTTGACACCGACGTCCCGGTCCCGATTCTGAATACGGCGTGAATTCGCTTAATTTCACGCCAGGTCTCTCGCTGGCCCCCTGACCTCTCGATAGATGTATCGTGATGCCCATCATCCGCGTCACGGGAGGTCAAAAATGAAACGTGTCACCCTCGCTCTCACCGCATCTTGTTTATTTTTGCAAGGCTGTCTCCTTAGACATGAGGAAAACCCCGCGCCACCACCGTTCGACTGGCCTCTGCCGCAGCTAAGCGAAAAAGTCAGCACCTTCTCGAGCTGCGAAGACTTGAAGAATTGGTATCAAGAACGACAAAACGCCTGGCAACGAGCCAATAGCATTTACCGATACAGTGGCGACGTCGTGCCTTTGAGCGCCGTCGCCATGGCTTCGCCGGGTGCCAGCGCCCCGAGCTCGGTGACCAACGTGCAAGTTCCCGGCATTGATGAACCGGACCTCGTCAAAACCTTTGCTGGACGGATTTTCTACGCCCGCGCCCACACCGTGGAAGTTCTATCGGCTCGCGACCTTTCGCCGGTGACAACCCTCGAATACAGGGATCTTACCAACCTTCAACTCTTGCAGTTCGCCAACCGATTGGCCGTGATCGGAAGCCAAAACGATGAAGTGCGGGTTCACATCGTGAAAGAAAGCGGGGGACACTTGAGCGAAGAAAAGAGTTTCACTTTCCGGGGCTCGCTGCTCGCCGCCCGCCAACAAGCGAACGATTTGACTCTGGTCATGCGCAGCTCACTGAGCGACACGCCTCCGGAAATCCCGTGCGCGCAAATCGCCAGGCCGTTCTTAAGCAACTCGTTTGAAACGGGCCTGACCGCCGTGCATACGATCAATTTCGCGGGTGAAGATATCGTAGCCGACTCGATGGCCACCATCGGCCGCGCCGATCAAGTTTATATGTCAGAGAGAAATCTCTATCTGTTCAGAACCGGTTACACCTGGTTCGGCTGGGATTCACGTCTCGTCAATGACACACTTTACCAATGGCAGCATCGTCGCCAAACTGGAACTGCGCCAAGGACGAGCCCCGCGGCTTCTCGCGGCGGCGGCCGTTCAAGGGCAAACGCGCAACAATCTGGCGTTCAGCGAAAACAAAACCGGTCGCTATCTTTTTATCGCGACCACCACCGGTTGGCCGCAAAAGAACCGCCTCTGGGTTCTGGGCAATGACAAGAATCAGCAAGAATCTCCGTTCAAACTGGTCGCCCAATCTGCCGAGTTCGGCGTGAACGAAGACATTCGCGCCGTGCGCTTCATCGACGATCGCGCCTACGTCGTCACGTTCGAAAAAACCGATCCGCTCTTTGTCTTTGATCTGAGTCGGCCCGAGAGCCCGCGCCTATTGAGCCAGCTCGAAATGCCGGGTTTCTCGGCCTACCTGCACGCACTCGCGCCCGATCAACTTTTCGGGGCTGGCTACGCGGCCGTACCCGAGACGAATTTCTCGTGGCTTGGCGGCATTCAGCTCTCGCTCTTTCATCTCAACGAAGATGGTACGGTTGAGGTCACCGAACAAAAGCAATTCGGCGGCCGCGGTAGCCATGTCGATGCCGCTCACGACTATCACGCCTTCACTCTCGACGCGCGGACCGGCCTGATCGCCCTCCCGGTCAGAATCCTAGGGTTCGACCCAAAAGCGGATCCGTGGACTTATTCGACGAGACTCGAATTCAGCGGCGCCCTCATGCTCAATCCGGCGGAAGGGTTGGAGCCCGTGGGACAACTCACGCACACGGAGTGGATTCCAACCGCCTGCCTGGAGCAACTCACCAACCCGACTTGGTGGAATGCCAAGCAAGACTCACTCGATGTCCAGCGGGTGATCGCGATCGAGAATGGCTTGGTGAGCCTTTCGCCGTTCGGCGTGAAGCTTCACCAGGCAGAACCGCCGTTTGCGACGCGTGCCGAGCAGTCGTTCGACCGCGCAGAAGAACAGTGCCAGCCGATCTGGCGCGGTCGACCCATTTGAGCTGGAGCCTGTGATTCTGGGCGTAGGTCGAGATGAAATACGGCCAGAATACGAACAGAATACGAACAGAATACGCCAAAAGCGCCTCTGATTCAGGTTTTTCCCAATCAAGCCGAGAAGATACGGGTATGGCCAAAGAGGCGTTTGAAAAACAACCGACGGTTTTGAATACGAAGACTACCGCGCCTTCTTACGCGACACCTATGCCTACCAGAAGGCGCGTTCACGACATAACTCGTTTCGCAATTTTTCCCGGCGCGCTGGATTCGCATCTCCGAACTTTCTCAAGCTCGTGATCGACGGCAAACGCAATCTTTCGCCCGAGAGTATCGCTAAGTTCACGACCGCACTGCGCCTGTCAAAGTCCGAGAGCGAGTTCTTCTCGCATCTCGTGCATTTCAACCAAGCGCGTACGGCCAGTGAACGATCCGAGTGCGCGCGCCTTCTGCTTCAATCGAAAGGCTTTCAGCGCGTTTATCCGCTCAAGCAAGCCGAGTATGCCTACTACGCCCAGTGGTACTACGTTCCGATCCGCGAGCTGGTGGCGCTGAAAGGCTTCAAAGAAGACCCCGCCTGGATCGCCAGCCAATTGCACCCGCCGGTCTCGGCCAGCGAAGCAGCAAAGGCCCTCGAAGATCTTGAAAAGCTCGGCTTGCTCAAGCGCGATTCCAGCGGGTGCCTCGAGCAAGCAAGCCGCACGGTCACCACCGAAAACGAAGTCGTCTCGTCGTCGGTCGTCAATTACCACAAAGAAATGCTCAAGAAGGCGTCCGACGCGATCGATAGCGTGCCGCGTGCGCGGCGCGAGCTCTCGGCCGCTTGTGTGCCGATCTCGACGACGACCGCGACCAAAATCAAATCGATGATCCAGAACTTGCGTCAGGAGATTCTGGCGCTCGCCAGCCAAGACGATGAACCGCAGGTCATTTACCAGATCAATATGCAGCTTTATCCATTGAGTTCGTGGAACGACGGGGAGAACACAGAATGAAACTACTCAGCAAGTGCTTCGTCATCGCGCTTCCTCTTCTCTCAGCCTGTGTCTTCGAAGGAACAGGAACAGGAAATCCTATGCTGACGACCCCCTCGATGGGAACCGGTCCGGCCCCTGGGCGAACCAGCGTTTCCGACCTCATCGCCATGCAGGTTTGCGCGACGGCCGTGCGCTGCCATAGCGACTGGAGCGCAGCTCGCTGCCTGGAAGCGATCTATCCGCTCACGGTCTTTTCCGCCAAACTCGGCGTTAACTCCGAGCCCAGCCCGACTCTCTTTGAATTGCACAATCTCGAAATCAACGGACAACTCGTCGCCAATGGCCCGGCCACGAAAGCCTGCCTCGACGATCTGAAGAACTTCGATTGCGCGAACGCGACCGCAGAGGACACGCCGGCCACGCTCGCGGACTGGCTTGGTCCCAGTTGCGCGGGCGTTGAAGAGCCGGCGGCGAAGTGATTAGCGCACGCCATTGAAGCCAAGGCCGTTGCTTTGCGCGACTTGCAGGTACGCTCGTCCATCATGACCGACGACGATCGTTCCGTGCGCGTGGGTGACACCCGGAACCGAAGGATTCCCGAGATGGTAGTCAACGGCGGCTTGCGTGCCAAAGTCACGGCAGATCAGGGGGCCAGCGTAGGCCATACCGTTCACATTCATCGAGGCCGTGCCCCCGTTAAGAAAGAGAACGCCGTGCACGCCATTATTGAACCCGCCTGTGTAAGCCCCGGTACAAAGCGAACCACCGGGATGAGGCTGCGGTTGTGGATTCGGCTCGGGTTGCGGCTGCGGATTGGGCTGCGAACAGGAGCCATAGGGACACTGGGGCTGCAAGAGACGCTCCGGCTCGCTCGCACGTGCCTGTGACACCAAAAATCCGCTGACGAAAACAAGACCTATCCCTGTCATCAAAAGCTTCATTTCCATTCGGCCTCCCTTCGTGGAGATCATATCCATGAACCTGCCGTATCACTTCGTATGCCAGCAGGACCGGGAGACGAACTCGAAATGGAGAGGACGCGATCCCAAGTCTTCATGCATCAGAAGAGGAAGAAATGAATCCCGCGATACCGTTTTCGACCCAAATGAAAATGACTTGGAGATTTTACGTTCAGTCGTAGCAAGAGTCTCTCACATTCACCTCGAATATCCAGGTGACTAAGGAGACCCTTGCCCTGTTTTGTCTCATCAATTGTTAAAGGAGTAGCCGATCACAAGCCGCTCGCAGCGAATATTCCCATCGCCTCGGCAAGAAACTACGCCAGCCGCGTATCGTAAGCGTCGAGCATCTGACGAAACTCGGCATGCTCCACATACATTCGACCTGAGCCGGGCGCCAACCCCTTTACAAGTAGCTCCACCAGGCGACGGTGAACGCCGTCAAAATCGCGGCGTAACTGTTGGTACTCCGCTGCCCCCCAACCGCGCGTGCGGCGATAGTTCTCGGTTACGCGCTCTCGGGCCTCGTCACCACCACGCTCGATGATCTCACTGTGTATCTTTGTCGACGATTCGCGCTCATGGGTTTGATCCTAGGGGGTGACGTAACGGGAGCCTCAAGAAGAAACAAGCGGGATCGACAACTCTCTTCACGAATGCCAGCCAAACGGCCGGCGAACGAGCCATTTCGCCCAACCCCGAAGCGGCGGGGAACTCAATGTTCTTCCGACTCCTACTCACCGGCCTCGCGGCTCTCATACGTGACGGCCTCCATCAGGTACGACAGAGGCGGCGCTTCATGAGCCTGATGGATTCTCACGTTGCCGCACTTTCTCACCCGCGCGTTGTTCGCGGTCCCGGTTGGCCCGATGAGCGTGACTTGGGTAAACTGGGCCAAGCTGTGGCAATCACCGGCTCCCATTCGCCGCAAGCGGTTCGCGCCATTCGAAAAACCAATGACGTCCGGGTGATCCGAGAACGGCGCCTGCGAGCAGACGTGGCGAGCCCGGGCGAGAATCTCGGGAAGGCTCACGCTGTTCCAATTGCGGTATTTTCCTTGGTTACCGAAGGGCACGGCGATTCGACATTTCTTTTCAAGCGCCACCTTCTCGAACTTCGCACGGAAAGGGACCTCCCAAATCGCAGGTGAATAGGGAGGCGAGCCAAAAAGCCCGTGCATATACACGGCGCAGATCGGCCAATCCTGAATGTTCTGCGAGCGCGTCTGCGGGAGACAAAGTCCGGAGCTCGCTGCGACCGCGCCAACAGACCTGCTCAGAAGAAAAATTGCGATCACGCATGCAAGATATCTCATTCGACCGCTCCAGCCCTAGCTCGCGTTAGGTTCGACCAAGAGTCACTTTCTTGTTCCGAACTCAGCTCTTCGAGCTTCTGGCAGATCCGCCGCGCGATTTGGCGGCCCGCGGATGGCAAGTAGTGGACATGATCGCTCTCTCGCGTCTGAAACTTTGTGCCGTCTTCACTTGGATCGATGATATTCTCCGCTCCACAGATCTCTTCGGCAATCGGGCTAAGCCGGCGACGCGCGAAATTCGTATTTATATTTTTGCCGTATTTTCTGGCCGGTTTCACCCAGATACATTTCTTTCCCGACTTCACGATAGCCTTGAGCATTCTTCTAAAGCCTCGCTCTGAGGGATTATCTCCGAGAGCGACAACGACCGTGTCGATGTCTTGTGGCTCACGCGCCAAAATCTGCCGGAACTTTTGCGGTGCTGTTTTACAGAGATTGCCTGGTTCACCCTGGAACGAACCAAATAGCCTGCACTTACCACCGCCAACATAGGTCGTGGCCCGGGCATTTCCGAAACCAATGATGTTTTCCCGATCGAGACACGAAAGTCCCGCTCCGATAATAGGAACCCCAGGTGCACCGGTCTGGCTATCGCCGACATAGGCGACTCTTCCAAGCCGGCCTTCAGCGGGTCCCACGATGACAAGTGCGACCACGGAAGAAACAACCCAACGCCAAACCATCGGTTTCACCTCAATCTTGCTCATCATTTGTTTGAAGCCTCGACATTGCAAGTTTCGGTCTCAAGCATCGCAAAAGCAGCCTGAATCGAGTGCCGAAGATCTGACATCTCGCAACGAACCTCGACGGAATTGATAATAGGACTGAATCCCGTCCCTCGATCAAACTTTTAGGCATCTGTCGAAAGTTTATCCACCGCGGATAGGTAAAAATACATAGTGAAAACGGCATGCAAGTGACCAGGCATTAAGCGGATCCGACGTGAAGGTTCTCGTTTCATTTTGACCGGGAATGGCAATCATATTGCACCTATTGAGGAGACCGACCTCTTGATACGAAAGTGCGGCCCCATAAAATATGATGAGTCATTTTATTTCATTTTCTCAATCGCCCGATGTGAATTCCGAAAGGACCGGTCTGCGGCCGCAAGACCAGCGCTATTTCGGGCTCACGTCGCTTGCCATCGTGACGAGTTTTTTGCTTTTTACTGGTACGGCCTCAGCCAGACTTCCCGGTGACAATGACCCGCTGGGAACCACTGACATCAATAGCTCTTCGTACGGTGAACTCCCACCGATCTCGCAAAACGAGGCCGGAATCTGCATTGGCGAAGCGAAAAGTGAGATTTGCGGCATTTACCTGCACGGGCTCTTTGTCGACCAAGCTCATTCCCAAATACTCAGTGCGAATTTGGGAGCAGCGATTTCGCCGCCGCCTCGCTCGCATCGTTCAAGAAAACCCGAAAATGAAGGACTGCCGGATTGCCTTGCCGTTTGGCGACCAAGGAAAATTCAAGAACTGGAACACCGTGCGGCTCTTGGGTGAAGAAGGCCTATTGAACCGCGCCAAACTTGCCTGTGGCGGTTCTGAGCTGCGAAAAAAACCTGACGTCATTGGATTTTCAGACGGCGCGAATTACTTACGAAGACTCGGCTGCTCCACCTTGAAAGCCACTTTTTCCGAAGTAACAATCATAGGCGCCACCCACAGCAAGGCCAGCAATAAAGTGCGAAAGTGCGCCAAGTCATTGACGCTCACGCGGTCCCGGCAACGGATGTCCTGGCCGAATCTTTGAGTGGCCCCGAAGACCAATTTGCGGGCGACGTCTTCTCTCAAAAGAGCTCGCGGCTAGTGCGCTGAGCAGAGACTTTGCCAGGGCGTAAAGGCTTGCCTCCCTCGCCAACTGCTCTAAAGTAATCAGGCGAGAGGTGACAATGGCCAAAAGCAAACTCACGAACCACATCGATTGGAAACGCTTTCGCGTCGTTGCCGGCGAGCCCGTCCGGCTCGCCCAACGCCCGACAGAAATCGACCCATTCGGCAGCGATGAGAAATGCGAGGAGTATCTCGCTGAGTTCAAAGAGCATCTGCTTCACCATCAATCCGAGCTGAGCGCCGACGGCCGCTATGGTCTTCTCGTCATTTTCCAAGGTATGGACACGGCCGGTAAAGACAGCGCCATCAAGCACGTCATGTCGGGACTTAATCCCCTGGGCGCTTCGGCGACCGCTTTCGGCGCCCCTTCCCAAGAAGAGCTGCGCCATGATTTTCTCTGGCGCACTCATATGAGAATCCCCACGCGCGGCAAAGTCGGTATCTTTAACCGCAGCTATTATGAGGGAAACACTGATCGTGCGCGTGCATCCCGAGCTTCTCGCGGCCGAGAACCTGCCGCCCGAACATGCGCGCCCGGACAAGATCTGGCGCGATCGGCTGGGCGATATCCGCTACCATGAGGCCTACCTTTACCGGCAGGGTTACCGTCTGGTGAAGATCTTCTTGCACATCTCAAAGGATAAACAAAAAGAGCGCTTGCTAGCGCGCTTCGCGGATCCATCGAAAAACTGGAAAATCGACCCCAACGACATCAGTGAGCGCGTCCTCTGGGGCCGGTATCAAAAAGCCTACGAGGAGGCGCTAACCGTGACCTCAATCAAAGAGGCGCCGTGGTACATTGTCCCTGCTGACGATAAGAAGACCGCTTGGATGATTATCTCGAAGATCCTTCATGAAGCTCTGAAAGAGCTGCCATTGACTTGGCCCGAAGCCTCACCCCGCCGGCGCGCCGAACTCGCCGGGCCCGAGCCCGTCTGGAGCGCAGCTGACACCACTCGCGGCTGGCTATCACAACCATTGCCGAAAATCCTAAATCACTAGTTACCTGCCGCTTCGAGATATGGTAGACCCTGCCCCAGTTTCAAGCAAAGCGTCCGCCAAGACGTCATTGATTCCGCCAATTGTGACCGACAATTGATACCGACAGGAGAGCAGATGAGAGCCGTGGCAGTACTGATTCTGAGTCTATTGTCTTTTCATTCCAGGCCTTTGCGGCCGACGATGCCGAACCAGTGAGCGCTCGCTGGACCGGAAAAGAAGACGCCAACCCTGATTTCCTCCATCTGATTAGTGTTTTGAATGGCAAGACGGCGGCTCAAGTGGCTCCGACTGACTTCATCCTATACGAAGATACGGTTCTTGCGACGTCACGCTTCCGCACCTATTTGCAGGTTGCCGGCCAGCTGCCGATTCAGGGCCGTTCGCTGCGTGTGTGGACGGACCTTGGCACCGGTCAGACCATCCAAGCCGAAGCCTTGATCGAGCCGAAGCAGACCGTGAACCTTCTGGCCTTCAAGGCGGGCCGCTACGCATTCCAAGATCCTCAGTTCGTCCAACAGAAAATGATGCAGATCGCGCGCCGGGTGGTGAAAACGCATCGTGATGATCCGAACATCCGGTCTGTGGCGCAAACGGATGAATGGTTCCGCGGCGAAGCCGTGCGCACGTTCCCGCGTGAAAGGTAAACGCGGCCAGCACATCATCCGCATCCGCCTGGATAACTTCAAACTCATCCAGCACAATTACCGCGAGTTCCCGCAGGCGGATTCGCAAGCCGATGACGAAACGTCGGTTCCGGTTCGCGTTTACCCGATTTACGAAGAACAGCGCGGAATCGTGCAGACTCGCATAATCTCGCAGCTGCGCCACCTCAAAAAGCGCATCGCGCGCGTGACCGCCGACCCTTACGGCGATTTGCGAATCAAACGCTATTTCGAAGACCAAATGGATCCCGTGCTCGGCACGACAATGGAAGGCCAAGCTCAAGGCAAATGGTCGATGCCCGATTTGAAGGCTCAGGCGGCGCTGATCCGCGCGACCCTGCCGCTTTCGGAGAACTCGCTTGCGACCGGCCTGGTGCTCGAAGGCCGCTATGCGGACGTCAGCCTCCACCCCGACGCCGCGAAACTCAAAGGCATCCAATTCCCGCTCGCCGTCTCGCCCCAGTTCATGCCGAATTGGTTGGAAGTGAAAGTCGGCGAGGAATTGAAAAATGAGATGGTTCCGGGCGCTTCTCTGCTCGGCCGCCCGCTTTCGTCTTATGAAGACGCCTTCAATCGCCCGGCCCGCCGTCTCGCGAACCACGACGCGGCCGCGTACCTGAACGATGGCTTCGACGAAGTTCAAGTCTACTGGGCCGTCGATACGCTGATGGATACTCTGCACGGCATGGGCTTCACCGATCCCGAGCTCTCGACCCGTCCGTTCCACGCGTTCTTATACAACCCCGATGTCTCGATGAAGGATAACGCGTTCTATACCGACGACACCATTAACTTCACCACTTACTCGCCCAAGCAAATGAACTTCGCCCGTGACAACTCGACCATCTGGCACGAGCTCGGTCACGGCATCATGGACCGCTTGATGGGCGATTTGATCGTTCTCAACGATTCGGGCGGTCTCGCCGAAGGCATGGCTGACTTTGTCGCATCACTTGTGATCGCAAAGGTCACCAACGGCATTCCGTTCGCCGGCATGAACGATTTCCGTATCGTCAACAACACCGGCTTTTTCCTGACCAATGAATCGCATGATGACGGTGAAGCCTACGGCGGATCGATGTACGACCTTCTGAACGCCGCTCGCGCCCAATACGGCGAGCTCGGTACGGTCAAGGTCGCCGACCTCACGATGGAAGCAATGCGCTTATCGCGCAACCACCCGGCGCTGACCGCTCCGGATTGGTTTAACCATATGTTGTTTGCTGACGAGCGCGGTAACGCTCCTTTGCGTGCCCCCGGTGAACTGGGCGCGCTGAATCAAGAAATCCCTGGCCAGCCGTAACTTCCAATTGGATCCCGCGAAGGCCGCTCAATACAACTTGCTCTATAACGACAAGCCGGTGAACGCCGGTGACAGCGGCTCGCGCGCCAAACCGATCCGTGTTCCTTTGAAAGCAACCGAGACGGCGAAGTTCACCGTCAAGGTCAGCGCCAAAGAATCGGCGGAATATTCCTTCCACTATCCGGTGACAGTGAAGGTCAGTTTCGACGGCGCACCCATCCAAGGCGCGATTCGTTGGGTCGGCGAAGAGGCCGGAGACCGCACCTACACCATCAAAGGTCCAGACGACGTCGCCAACATCGACCTCGAAGTCACCGCCAATTGCGATGAAATCAACCGCGACGACGGCAGCTGCGTCGACTACGCTTACATCCAATTGATTCCGTCGGGTCTCTCGAAGCCCGTCGGCAAAAAGCGCTTCTACCTGCGGGTCGCTCCGCAAAAGTAATTGCCTGACGTTTGTTTGCGGCGGTTCGCATCAGAACCGCCGCCTTATCTCACGGCCAAGAGTCAGAGCGGATTTTTATTTGGCTCTCGGCCCCGCCCTTGAGTACGCTTAAGGCATGGCCTCAAGATCTGTTTACATGCTATTAATACTCACCGGCTGTGCTGCCGTTCCCATTTCTCGCGCCCCCACGTCTTTAGCGCCGACGGCAGACGAGCAACCCATCTGCTCAACACCATGCTCGACCAAACAGGTTTGCATGAATACGTTTACGTCCGCAGGTGCCCAATGCCGTGCGATTCCCGCCCTTGCGCCACTCATGCACCTGGCGCTGCCCTTCGACACAAAAACGGAAGTCGTTTGCACGCATTCATCAGGCTCCGGCAGCCATTCAGGCCCGATTGCTTATTTCGCTCTCGATTTAGCCAATGATTACGACCAACCCGGCCGCAACAGTGCGCGCCTCGGCCGACGGCATCGCCTATGTTTTCGGAGATGCCTCTGGACTCCCCTGTCCACAGCCGGCCGGGTCCCCCGCTTCATCCGAAGGCTCAATCTGCGGTGATTCTTGGGGCAATCGGGTCAAGATTCTGCATGAAAAGGCTATTTCACATTTTACGTTCATTTGGAGCGCGTCTTGGTCAAGACCGGCGACCCTGTTCGCCGGGGCGATCCGATTGGCATCGAGGGCTGGACCGGCCAAGCCGGTCATCGACATCTGCATTGGGGCGTGCAAAAGCTGCCAGGACAGAACAGTAAGGATTGGCAAAAACAGATTCTTGAATCTGTTGGCGAAAGCGTGCCTTTTCTTTTCGTCGCTCGCCAAAACGGCCGCATTCGCGAGTTGAACTCAGCGACGCTCCGTTGTGCGCACGCCGGTATCGGCCATGCGCCCGCCGACCAACAACCCCGTTTACGTCACGTTGAGCCCTAGGCTTCGCACGAAACCTCTATGGGTGTTTCATTCTGAGACGTTTCAGCGTCAAATTTGTCACACGCTTTCCACCCTCAACTGCCCTACGATGAAGACAGGTGATGCGTGAGCCGGGAGGCTTGCGCTCGCCGCGTTCGTCGTATCAGTTGGGTTGCTCGGAACGCGATCTTGGTTGTGAATCGCGATCAGTACGGCGAAGAACCGAGAGAGTCACGGCCGACCCTTCCACTTTGCAAATCATTATCGCGCAACTGTGGGCCGCCAATCCGCGGATCAGCGTGGAATAGGACCTTAAAGAGGTATCCCTCCCCCGCTTTCGTTAAGCTGGAGCTTAACAAACTCAGGAGGGAACCCCCTGCTCCGCCGACGCCAGCGCCGGCCCTTCGCCAACTGCAATCAGGGCAAAACGACGCCCGGTTTTTCGCGAGGTCGCGAGTGATGTTCTTCTGGTGCGCTTCCAGGGTGCCACCACCGATTTCGAGCAGCTTCGCGTCCCGCCACAAGCGCTCGACGACATACTCACCGACATAGCCGTAACCGCCGAGCACTTGGATCGCGCGATCGGCGATGTTCTTCGCCAGAGTGGTCGTGATCAGCTTCACGCCATCGGAATCAAGGCGATTACCGGCCGAATTCAAGTCCATGCGGCGCGCGGTCTCATAGACGTAAGCTTGGCAAGCGCGATATTCAGCGAAACTCTCGGCGATATGGCGCTGGATTTGGCCGAAATGCGAAAGCTGGCGGCCGAACGCGTAGCGCTCTCCCGCGTACCGATTCATGACTTCGAGGGAGCGGCGGGCGATACCGAGGCTCATCGCCGCCAAGGTCAATCGCTCCAGCTCCAAGTTGCGCATCATGTGATGAACCGATTCGCCCTCGTGGCCAACCAAAGCCGATTTCGGAACACGGCAGTTCGCGAAAACCAGCTCCGCCGTATTCGAGGCGCGCATGCCGGTTTTATCACGGATCTTCTGACCGACCGAATAACCGGGAGCACCCTTTTCAATGAGAAACGTCGACAGCTGCGAGCGGCCATCGCGATCGCCGGTCTTGGCGTACAGCCAGACCAGGTCGGCCGGGGTCCCTTCATCGTCGATACAGCCATTGGTGATCCACATCTTCTGGCCGTTGATGACGTAATGATCGCCTTCCAACTTAGCGGTCGTTTCGAGGCTCATGACGTCGGTGCCGACGTTGGGTTCCGACATCGCCATGCAGCCGACATGCTCGCCACTGCAAACCTTCGGCAGGTACTTCCGCTTTTGCTCTTCGGAGCCGTTGACAGCGAGATTGTTGACGAAAAGCATCGAGTGGGCCAGATAGGCCAGGGCAAAGCCAGGGTCAGAGGCCGAAAGTTCCTCATGAGCGATAACCGCCGCGATGGCGTCTTGGCCGGCGCCGCCGTAGTCTTCGGGAACCGTGATCCCCAAAAGACCCAACTCTCCAAGTTTACGGAAAAGCGGGAGGTTGAACTTCTCCTGGCGATCATGTTCGAGGGCCTGAGGCTCGACCTCGGATTGGACGAACTCACGGACTGTCTCCCGGATCATTTTATGCTCGGGAGTTGGATTCAAAAGATCAAAGTCTCGCCACGAAAAGTCAGCCATTTAACTAACCGCCAAACCGTCCTAACTGATTAGCCAGCCCACCCGGGCTTGTCACGCTTAAAAACTTCACACGGACCTCGCAGGATTTGACTTAAATCCGGGGTTTCTTCAAAGTTAAAAGAAGTCGCTCACCTGTCCCTAGCGACCGTTCCCATCAAATTCGGCCAGAGCACTTGGAGTGAAGCGGATATGGCGAAGCCCCTTCGGCAGAAGCAGGAAGACCTAAGGTCGGATGTCATCATCGTCGGAGGCGGCCTGGCCGGAGCGCTCACCGCCCTGAAACTTACGACCGCCAAACCTGAACTTTCGGTTACCCTGGTCGAAACCGCCAACCGCATCGCGGGCGAGAACACCTGGCTCTTCCATGACTCCGACCTCTCAGACACGGCGTCGCTGGAATGGCTGAAGCCGGTCGTGAGTCGCGAGTGGAGCGAATCGTCGATTCAGATGCCGCGCCTGACGCGCATACGCCCCGGTTCCTGCCGGGCGATCCGCTCCGAAGACCTCGGCCGTGCCCTGAAGAGCCGGCTCGGAGATAACCTTCTCCTAGAGAACAACGCCATCCGCCTCAGCGAATCGCATGTCGAACTCGAAAGCGGCCGCATCATCGCCGGTCCGCTGTGTTCTCGATGCGCGTGGCTTCGCTGCCAACAGAACCAGTGGTGGGGCCTACGCCTTTAAAAAGTTCATCAGTCTCGAGGTCGAGCTCGAAAACGGGCACGGCATGCAGGCACCGGTCGAAATCGATGCGACGTGCCCGCAGTTGGATGGCCTGAGATATTTTGAAATTCTGCCGTGGAGCGAGCGCGTTTTGCAGATCACTGAAACCTTCTACAGCGATACGGCGGAACTCAACCGCGAGCGCATCCTCAGTTCCATCCGCAGCTTCATCGGCCGCAAAGGCTGGACCATCAAAGCTGAAACTCGCGAGGAAAGCGGCGTGATCCCGCTCCCTCTCACCTCCGCGTACCTAACCTCCGGAACGAATCTGGGCGGTGAAGCCCTGCCGATCGGAAGCCGTGCCGGTTACTACCACGCTCTCTACGGAACCTCTCTACCTGAGACGGTGCGCTTCGCCGAATTCTTAGCCGCGATTGAGGACTTGACCACGAAGAGCGCCCGCGATGGGCTCATGAAGTTCCGCCGCCCGTGGGTGTCCAGGCAGCGTTTCTACCGCTTGCTGAATCGTTGGATGTTCTACGCCTCGGAAAGCGCGCTTCGTTATGGACTTCTGCAAGCGATTTTCGAGCAGCCATCCGATGTCGCGGCTCGGTTCACCGCCGGCCTCACGACATGGGCCGATCGGCTGCGCATTTTGAGCCATCGGCCACAACTACCGCTTGAGCGCGCTTTGCGCTGCTTTTCCGAGCGGACGATCGAGGCCTGGGCCGAAGCGCGCAACCAAGGTCCTGTTCAACAGCCCACGCCCACGAAGCCGGAAGCGCCGAGCGTTCAGCAAGCTTCGTAGCCTCGCACGCTCGTCTTCCTGTTTGATTCAAAAAGTGACAGCCGGGTTTCGAGTCGCCATGGAGCAAAATAACTATGCCATGCCGAGAAATGGCTCAAAGGAATGCAGCCTCTCTGAAAGCAGGACCGCGACCGGCGTGACCATCTCGCGGCCCTGGCGGATCTCTATGAGCGCCAGAAACTTGATAGCCAAGCGATTTTTTTCCACGAGCAAATGGTCAAAGCCGATCCGAAGAATCCTTGGAAAATGCACAATATGGCGATCGTCTATTTGAAACTCAAAGACTTCGATAAATGCATCGACACCGAAAAGCAGGCGATTGCGATCACCGATTTCGGCGCGGCACGAAAGCTCCTTGCTGAGGCCTACGTGGCAAAGGCGGACGACGCGAAGGCTCGCGAACCCGCCTCAGCGAGCTCTAAGCCCGGCGGCACGGCTCAAGATCCTGAATACATCGATTTCATGCTCGAGGCCGTGAAGTACGATAACCGCAACCTTCAAGCTCTCAACGGCCTCAGCACCTATCAATTAAACGAAATTCCAGCGCTCCAAGAACAGGGCCGACCTCGAAAAAGGAAAACGCTTTCTCCTGCAAGCGGCCGCAAGTGACAAGAAAAGATCCCGGGGTCCACCGGCTTATGCTCGACTACCAAAAGGCCGAGACCAGCACACCCACTCCTTAAGCGCGAATCGCTTTGATGGCCGAACCGAACGCGAAGGCCGCGTTGATTCTCACGGCGGTCGTCGGTTCTTGCCAAGAGAACGTTCGCGCGCCGAACGCAAACTGAACTCGTTCATCAGTTCCGACAAACGTTGCCTGAATTCATTGACCGACTCCGCACGTAAATACAAAAAGCGTTGCGCCAGATAGGGCTTGGTTTCCGGTGAGCCGGTCCCGCCTGAGTGTTCGATAAAGTCATCGACGATCGCCCGCGAAAATCCGCGTAACCAGCCTTGCAGCATCGGACCCTTCGTTCGCACCAGAAACGGCCCCTTCGGTGCGGCCGTGACCCGGTCTCCTGGCTTCCAGACGATGAGTTGAAGGCGGTCGAGTTCCCGGAGAGCTTTGTAGAGCGAGGCCCTGGTAACCTTGTAGCGCGTAAGAATCTCCTCAGCACTCAAAACCCTCGACCAGAACCAGCCAGTAGACATCGTTGAGCAAAGGTTTGTTTTGCAGGATCGTTTGCCGTCGGGCATCGATTTCCACGACCGCCGTGGCGCTTTCGTCTTGCACGTGAATCATCAGCGACGGCAAGTCCAGCTCAAGCGCTTTCGCGATTTGCTCGAGTCTTGCCAGCGAGCAATCGTCGGCCTGAAATAGCTTTTTAACGCCCGATTCGGAAATACCGATCTGACGGCCCAACTCCTTGTAGCTCACTCCCCGTTGTTTCATCAGGTCTTTCAGGATGGGCTTGAGAGCGGTGTACATTTACTGTCCTCACTCACTGTTTTGGTACCCAATGTCTGTACGTCAGACCAATCGTTTGAGTCAATATGCCCCGACCGGTAATCGGTATAAAAGGGGGGACTCAATGCTCAAATCCATTCTCGCGTTTATTATGTTTAGTTCGAACCCGGCTCTCGCTTCCGTCATGGCTCATTCCCGAGAGGAAATCACGAACCACTTCCGCGCGGCCGGTTACAGCGGCGTGATCCGAGTGGACTCGCCCACCGGCTCCTTCGACGACGCGTTTGGCGCCGAGAACGACCGCCCCGTTCAAATCAGCGATCACTTCCTCATCGGCTCGATCAGCAAGCAGTTCACCGCGGCCGCGATCTTAAAGCTCAGCGATCAAGGGCGGCTCGATCTCCGGGATCCTTTGGTGAAGTACCTTCCTGGTTTCCCCAACCCTTACGTGCAAGTTCACCACTTGCTGGCGCAAACATCCGGAGTGGCTGACTTCACCGAAACCAGCGAATTCCGCGCCCTCAAAAAACAAAAGTTCACCACGCTCGACCCACTGGTCGAATTAATCTCGAGCTTACGGCCGAATTTCCCTGCCGGAAGACGCTGGGAGTACTCGAACTCGAACTTCCTCTTGCTCTCGAAAGTCGTCGAAGTCGCCAGTCGTGAAAGCTGGTGGTCGTTCGTGAAGCGGGAGCTCGTCGATCCCGCCGGAATGAAAGACACCTGGTTCTCGGCCGACCGCGGCCCCGCCTTGGTCTCGGGCCATGACTTCGACCGCGACTACGCTCTGATCGCGATCGCCGAAATCGCTTACCTTGAACCGGGGCTGGGCCAACGGCGCGGGCGGTATCGAATCGACCGCGAAAGATTTGGCGCTCTGGAACACGGCGCTTTTCGGCGGCCAACTGCTCAGCCCACGTTCGCTGGAACTCATGACCACCCGGCACGGAAAAGTGGACCGCTCCACATCTTACGGCTACGGTCTTTTCATCGCCAGCGACGAAAAGACCGGCGAAACTTACTACTATCACCCGGGAGGCATTCCGGGTTTCATTTCTTACAACTCGTATTATCCACATCGCAAGCTGAGCACCGTCGCCTTGGCCAATTACGCCGCGGTCGAACCCATCGATTTCGCGCACGCGCTGGCACGGCTCGAAATCGGAGGATCCGCCGATCTTCAACCCTATGTCGATGATCCGAGTGTCCCGCCCTTCGCGCTGGATGGCTACGCCGGCAGCTTCTTCAGCAATCAGTCACCGACCAGTTTCGAGCTGGTGATCGAAAATGGAAAACTCTATGCTGCGGCCAAAGGCCAAACGCCGCACCGGCTGGTGATTCGCGGCGAAGGCCGCTTCTACGACCGCGCGGCCGGAGCAGAGCTCAAATTCAAAGCGGGCTCGAAAGATGACTTCGATCTGAAAACTGAAAACCGCACTTACCATTTTTCGCGGCTGCGGAACGCGAGCCATAGCTTGTTCAAATCAGCGAAACGCGCGCTGATCCGCGGCCGCAAATGAGCCAGCAGGCGGAATGCTGACAGTCGAAGCCCGCCACCCGCTTGACACCTCAAACGGTCTTTATACATTTGGTACATATTAAAATATGCGCAAAGAATTGGCGGCCTAGACCGTCCTCCGCTACATTGCGCCTAATAACGCAATGTATTAAAGGTAGGAATTTATGATCAAGGACCTCTTGTTTTAGCTCTCGCGACCCTCATGCCCGCTTCACCGGGCCATGGCCGCTCAACCCGACTTCGTCTGCCGCGAACAAAGCGGTTTCCGTTACGAATTCTATTTTAGCCACTTCAACGAAATTCATATTTTCGACGAAAAAGGCCAAGCCGTTGATCACATCGATGGAATCAAGATGAACTATCTCTCCATCGAGACTTATCCATCGATTGATCAATACAGCTTCCAATACGCCGATGGCGGAAACACGGTCGCGGTCGTCGAATTCACGAGCGGCTCGAAGCGTGGTCACGGCGAAATGATCGATAACGATCAGAAAATGACCTGCGTTCGCCCGTAACAAAAAAGGCCGCTTGGGTTCCCCCCAGGCGGCCCCTAATTTTTCTTCGCAATCGAAAACTTATGAGCAGCCCATCGAGCTGCCGCAGTTCAAACAGCGGTAGCAGCTGCCGTTGCGGACCGTGACATGTCCGCACGTCGAGCACATCGGCGCATCGCCCATCATCTTCGACAACTGAGCGTTCAACGGATCACCACCATCCATCGGCTCATAAGCCGTTTCGTGGCGCTCTCCCCTCTTCCGTCACCGGCGCTTTGGGCACCACGGCCTGCTCGAGCGGTAAAGCCATTTGTCTGAGCCGACGTTCGGCAGGCGCTCAAGCTCGGCGCGCGATCGATTCATCGCGATTTCACCGTTCGAGGGCTGCACATGCACGAAGTCGGTCTTACCGAGATACTCCATACCAAGCACACGGAAGATGAAGTCGATAATGCTGGTCGCTTGCTTGATATTCGGGTGCTCGACCATGCCACTCGGTTCAAAGCGCGTGAACGTGAACTTTTCGACAAAGTCTTCGAGCGGAACGCCGTACTGCAACCCCATCGACACCGACATCGCAAAGCAGTTCAAAAGCTTCTGAGAGTCGCACCCTCTTTGTGCATATCAATGAAAATTTCGCCGAGACGGCCGTCGTCATACTCTCCGGTCCGCAAGAACAGCTTATGACCGCCGACTCTTGCCTCGATCGTCAGACCTTGACGCCGCTGCGGCATCTTGTGCTGGCGCGCCGGCGCCAACGCGACCGCGCGGACCACGGCATCTTCGAGATCCTTTTGGCTATACAAAAGCGCTTCGCCACGCTCATTGACCGCCGGCTCCGCGGCGACCGCTTCGGCCTTCTCGCTCGACGATTTACCTGAAAGAGGCTGACTCATCTTCGAGCCATCACGATAAATCGCGACGGCCTTCACGCCCAAGCGCCAAGCTTCGTGATAGATCGAGCGGATGTCATCGACACTCGCCTCATGCGGCATGTTCACCGTCTTAGAAATCGCGCCGCTCAAGAATGGCTGCGCCGCCGCCATCATCTTCACATGCGCCAGCGGCGCAATGAAACGCTGTCCTTCAGCGCCGCACTTATTGGCGCAATCAAAAACGGCCAGGTGCTCGGTGCGCAGGTGCGGGGCCCCTTCGACCGTCATCCGGCCGCAGACGATTTTCGATGCGTCTCGGATCTGTTGCGCGGTAAAGCCCAGCGCTTCGAGAACCGAGCGCCCACCGAGTTCGTCTTTCGTGAGCCCGAGGCGCGCCAGCCCCTCGTCACCGATCACCCAAGGAGCCACGGCCGAATTCAAATCAAAGGCGCCCGGCAGAGCTGCATTGATCCGTTGTAAATCGATTTCGTTTTCTCCCTTGCGGCGAAGCGAATCGTTATTGATGTAAGGCGTGGTCTCAAGCGACATCGAGCCCACGGCGTACTCGACGATGTCACCGATTTGTTTCTCGGTATAACCAAGGGCCTTCAACGCTTTCGGCACCGATTGGTTGACAATCTTAAAATAACCGCCGCCGGCGAGTTTCTTGAATTTCACCAAAGCGAAATCCGCTCGATGCCGGTGGTATCGCAATCCATCAGAAGGCCAATCGTGCCGGTCGGCGCCAGCACCGTCGCCTGGGAGTTGCGGAAGCCGTGCTTGGCGCCGAGATCAACCGTCTCATCCCAAACCTTGTAGCAGGCATCGAGACGTCCTTCGGCACGAGCCCTGAGTCGATGCCCTCAAGCGCGGCCTGGTGGCGCTTGATCACCTTCATCATTGCATTGGCGTTTTTCGCATATCCGGCGAAAGGCCCCTTGGAGCGCGCGATTTCGGCGCTCGTGCGATAAGCTTCACCGTGCATCAACGCGGTCATCGCCCCCGCCCACGCGCGGCCGGCGTCGGAGTCGTAAGGAATGCCCTTGATCATCAAAAGAGTTCCAAGATTCGCATAGCCTAGACCCAGAGGACGATAATCGTGCGAGTTGCGCGCGATTTTTTCGGTCGGATAGCTCGAGAAATCGACGAGAATCTCTTGCGCCGTGAAGAGTACGCGCGCGGCATGCCGGTACGACTCAACATCGAAACTACCATCATCGCGCAAGAATTTGACCAAGTTCAATGACGAGAGGTTGCAGGCGCTGTCGTCGAGGAACATGTACTCCGAGCAAGGATTCGAGCCGTTGATACGGTCGGTCTCGGGGCAAGTGTGCCAGGTTTGAATGGTCGTATCAAACTGCACACCGGGATCAGCGCAGTTCCAGGGCGGCTTCGCAGATTTCATTCCAAAGCTCACGCGCTCTGTAGGTCGCGATCACGTGGCCATCGGTGCGAGCCGTGGTTTGCCAATCGCCATCGTTTTCCAACGCCTGCATGAAAGCATCGGGAACGCGGACGGAGTTATTCGAGTTTTGGCCTCCAACCGTCTTGTAAGCTTCGCCGTTAAAATCGGATGAGTAGCCGGCGGCCGCCAAGGCCGCGACTTTTTCTCTTCACGCACTTTCCAATTGATGAAGTCGACGATTTCCGGATGATCCATGTCGAGGCAAACCATTTTGGCGGCACGACGTGTGGTTCCGCCCGATTTCGTCGCGCCGGCCCACGGTCCAGAACCTCCAAAAAGCTCATCAGGCCCGAGCTCGTGCCGCCGCTGGAGAGTTTTTCCATCGAGCCGCGGACTTTCGAAAAGTTCGTACCCGTGCCTGAGCCGAATTTGAAGATGCGCGCCTCGTTTTTCACGAGATCGAAGATGCTCATCAAATCATCGTCAACACTTTGAATGAAGCAAGCCGAGCATTGCGGATTTTCATAGGAGTTTTTGGTCTCGATAGGTTGAGCGAGTGTCATGTCCCAGGCGAAGTTCCCGCCCGAGCCGAGAATGCCGTATTCATGAAAGAGGCCGCAGTTAAACCACACCGGCGAATTGAAAGCGCCCTTCTGGTGGAGAAGGATGTGGACAAGTTCTTTCTCGAACTGCTCGGCATCTTGCGCGGTCGCGAAATAGCCACCGAACTTTTCTCCCGCCGTACGTATGGTGTGCGCCACCCGGTGAACGAGCTGGCGCACCGAAGTCTCACCGCCCGTCCGCAGGACGCCGGCTTTGCGGAAGTATTTACTGACTGCGATGTCGGTCGCAAGCTGGCTCCATGTTTCCGGAACCTCCACGGCTTCCATCGCAAAGACGACTTCACCGCCCGTGCCACCGATTTGGCTGGAGCGCTTCACCCACTTCACTTGGTTATAGGGATTTTCATTGGCTTTCACGAAATGCGGGGCAAAACGCGCGCCTCCGTTCAAGGAGTCGGCTGCTTTCTTTTTGGTTGATGCGGATCCCGTCGTCGACATCTCTACTCCTATGATTTTTCTTGGCGATGTTTCCAAGAGTTGCCGCCGTTGCCATTCCTATCGGCATCGGACACGCATAGGATGCTACCGCACCCTACGATTTTCAAGAAAACATCCACTAGATCTAGTGGTGTTAAGAAGAATTAGACCCTACCTGTAGATATTTTGACTGAGTTATGCAGTTTTTTGACATCACGCCGCGTCTAATGGAATATTGTGCTTAAATTTCCAGCCGTTCGTCTGTGTCGGCAAAGGTCACCCCTTTCCAACTCAGCCTTGAAGAGAGACGTCCATGACATCAGCGCGCCCCCCTCTACTTTGATAACAACGCCACCACGCCCCTCGACCCACGAGTGCTCGATGCGATGCTACCGTATTTGCGCGACGACTTCGGAAACCCCGAGAGCAGCGGCCATGCGTATGGTTGGAAGGCTGAAAGCGCGATCAATCAAGCCCGCACCCAGGTCGCTCGACTTCTTGGCGCCGCCCAACCGAGCGACATCATTTTTACCTCGGGCGCGACCGAGAGTATGATCTCGCGATCTTCGGCTACCTCGAGGCCCTCGGCCCGGGAAAGCGCCACATCATCACCTCGAACGCCGAACACAAAGCGACACTCAATATTTGCGCACGACTTGAAAACTCGGCCATGAAGTGACCTACTTGCCGGTGAACAGGCAGGGCCAAGTGAACGCCGATCAGATTTTGGCCGCGCTCAAGCCCACGACCGCTCTCGTCACGCTTTTGCATGCCAATAACGAAATCGGATCGATCAACCCCATCAGAGACATCGGCGAAGCGCTCAAAGCGCGTGAAGACGTCGTCTTCCACGTCGATGCCGCACAAACGGTCGGCAAAGTTCCGATCGATGTGATCGACCTCGGCGTCGATCTTCTCTCGCTGAGCGCTCATAAATTCTATGGTCCAAAAGGCGCGGGCGCCCTGTACGCGCGCCGGCCACATATTCATCTCTCGCCGGTCGTCGTTGGCGGCGGCCAAGAACGCGGGCTTCGCGGCGGAACCCACAACGTGCCCGGCATCGTCGGCCTCGGTGCAGCCTCAGCCTTGGCGGAAGCGAGATGAAAGAAGAAGTGACGCGCCTGACGAGCTTACGCGACCGGATCATCCATTCGCTCATTAGCCTCGGCGGCATCGAGCTCAATGGTGATCCGAAAGAGCGGGTCTGCAATAACGTCCACTTCAGTATCCTCGGCCTGAGCGTCGACCAAATTCTGACGGGTCTTTCGGATATCGCCTTCAGCACGGCCAGCGCCTGTTCGGCCGGCGGCGAAAGTCACGTGCTCAAAGCCATCGGCCGCGACTCTGGCGAAGGGCTCATCGCCTCGATGCGCTTTGGCCTGGGGCGTTTCACACGTGAGGAAGAAGTTGGGACTCTGATCCGCCGTCTCAGCGAAGTGGTCACAAAATGCTCGTGGAATTTCAAAGACTTAGCCAGGGCATTCCCTGAGTTTGGAATTTTGCGATAAAATACGGTATGTTAGCGACTTTCCCAAGGGAGCTTCGAATATGATCAATATCAGCCCATCCGCGGCCCAACAAATTCAACGTCTGCAAACTGACGACGGCAAAGCCGCCAGCTTCTTACGCGTGAAGGTGGTTCCCGGCGGCTGCTCGGGAATGTCCTACAAGCTCGACTTCGACCAAGCGCTCGGCGACAAAGACAAAGTCTTCGAGGAACACGGCACCAAAGTGGTCGTCGACTCCAAGAGCCTTCTCTACATCGCCGGCATGACGCTCGATACGAAGGCGGCCTGAACGGCAAAGGCTTCCATCTTTTCGAATCCGAACGCGGCGAAAACCTGCGGCTGCGGCTCATCATTCGGAGTGTAAAAACCTGCTCCCAGCGTCTCCATCTCGGTGCTGGCCTGGTCTTGCTGCCACCCGCTTGATTCCAGTGAAAGGTGTCCTGAACGACACCTTTCGTGAGAACAAGACCGCGCCCCTGCCCCCGTAACTTCTTCACTTGGCATTCTCCCCCTGACATTTTCGCCAACTCAGTGTATTGCTCCCAGAGCAAAACTTCCTCAATCACTGACAGGGTATTAAGAACGCATGAAACCCGAACTTTTGATGCCGGCCGGGTCACTTGAAAAAACTTCGTTTCGCTTTTCAATACGGCGCCGACGCAGTCTACGCGGGCGTTCCGCTCTTCTCGTTACGCGCCCGCGAAAACGAGTTCGGAATCGAAGAACTTGCTGAAGGGATGGAGATCGCGCGTTCACTCGGAAAACAAGTCTACTTCACGGCCAACATCTTCGCGCGCAACACCAAACTCAAGCCCTTCACTGAGCAGATCGACCGCCTCGCCGAACTCAAGCCCACGCCATGATCATGAGCGACCCCGGTTTGATCGATATCGTGAAATCGAAGCATCCGGATCTCCCGATCCACCTCTCGGTGCAGGCCAACTGCATGAGCTGGCAAACGGTGAAGTTCTGGCAAAACGTCGGCGTCACGCGCATCATTCTCAGCCGCGAGCTGCGCCTTGCGGAAATCCAAGAGATTCATGACCGCGTTCCCGATATCGAGCTCGAAGCTTTTGTGCACGGCTCGATCTGCATCGCTTATTCGGGCCGCTGTTTGATGTCGCAGTACATGAGCCATCGTGACGCCAACCAAGGCGTTTGCGATAACTCGTGTCGCTACCCGTTCGGCGTTTTCGCCAAGCAATCGGATGCCGACGCCGGAAGCGACGGTGGCCGCGACATTGAGTACTTCCTCCAAGACAAGCGCGATCCGTCGATGTTCTATCAGATCGATGAAGACGAAAACGGCACCTACATCATGAACGCCAAAGACCTCTGCATCATCGAAACTTGAAGGAGCTCCGCGATGCCGGCGTTTGCTCGTTCAAGGTCGAAGGCCGCACCAAGTCTTCGTTCTACGCGGCGATGATCTCACGCATTTACCGCCAGGCCATCGACGATATGGACGCGGGCGACCGTTCGATACGACGCTTCTGCAAGAGCTTGAGCGCCTTTCGAGCCGCGGCTTCACAAAGGATTCTTCGGCGGAGCCCCGGGCCCTGAAGGCCAAGAGTACAACCGCCGCGACCGCGTTCAACAGTCAACGGTTTGCGCGATCGTTCGCGGCGAAAAGCCGGCGACCCACGCCATCCTCGACGTTAAAGGCAAGCTCTCGGTCGGTGAAAAGGTCGACGTGATCTCGCCCAGCGGCCGGATCGTCGCTCAAGTCTTGAATCTGAAAGATAGTGCCGAGCGCAGCCGCGACAGCCTCACCCCGGAATGGGAATGTGCACGGCCGAGTTCTCGGTGCCGCTGGCTCCAGACTCCTTCGTCTGCCGTCAGTTGGCGACTTTGCAATGAAGAAGATCAAACGCTGGCGGCAAGAGATTGATGAGCTCGATCGCGAATTGAAGCGTCTGCTTTTGAAGCGCTTCAAACTCTCGCGCCCGGGTGATCAAGGCCAAACGCGTGCAAGGTCTCCCCAAGAAAGACCCCCGCCGCGAGCGCGAGATCATCGTGCGTCTGGTAAAAAAAATGGCCCCTCGCGAGGCCAAATTCATTCAAAGCGTTTATCAAGAGATCTTCCGGCACGCGGTTGGAGCTTCAAGGCCCCTCCGCCGCAAGTAATTCAGTTCTGCACCCAGGTGATACGGCAAGAGACACCGGCCAATGGCACAAAGCCCGCCGGCATCACCATCCCCGTCGGCCCGAGCGGAACCGTCAACAGGCGACCCATCGAGCCCGCGAGATCGCTCGCCTGACCCTCGATGGCATTGCCGTAGAGAAAAATCTGGTAGCCTTCGGCGATGGTCTGGCCTTCTTCGACCAAGCTCAGCCAAGTGAGCGCACCGAAGGCTGGGTTGAAGGTCATGCGGAAATCTTTGGTGTAGCCCGCGAACTTGGTGGTGACGACATTGTCTTTGGAATCTTTGGTTTGAATTTCCGACGCCATTGGTAGCTGTACAGCTAACGGCGACATCGTCGCTCTTGCGGAAAACATCATTGATCAGAGAGGCGCGCGCCGAGCCGCGACGACTGTCGCTGTGATCATGCTTAGAAGTAAACCGATTTTGTTCATCATAACCGAACTCCTTGAGGGGCCGACTTCCCGGCAACGAAAGAAGGCGTGCCTAAAATAAGGCATTCACGCCCCGTCCGCAAGACCCTCGCGCGAGCAATTTCCAGTGCTTTGCTCTACTAAATATGAGTTAAATATGAGTGCGGATGTAACTAACTGTAATATGGTCTGTATTTAAGATTTAATTTGCCATACTATAATAATAGAGTTTAGGCTCTATTTAGAGGACAAAAAAGTCGACGCGGAAATCATGATGAAATCTGAAATTCTTCTATTTCAGCTCGAGTTTTTCCTGGGCTTGCCGGCAAAGCGGCGCGCCAGTTCGGACCGTTCGGCCGCACGTCAGAGTAGACCGGGCGGGCGCGCAAGAGTCCGATGCGCTTTCTCTCCGCGCACGATTTCGACGGCCAGCTTCGCCGGAAAACCATCAATCTTGACGCGGCCGAAACCCTGCGCCGACCGGGGGAGCTCGCATCCGGACTCAGTGATCGTGACGCCCCTCACGGTCACAGTGAATGGCGTTGGTCCCGCAGGGTGGAAGTGGCAACTCGCCTTCGCAGCGCACCTCGCGACCATCGAGAATAAAGTGAAAAAGATAAGTGCCCGGAACCCACTGCCCTCGCTTGTCGACATCGATGAAGACGCCGCTCTCGCAACCGAGCTCCGTGCATACGCGCGGCGTAGCCGCCGCCGAGACTCCTGAAACGAAAGATAAAAGCAAAGCGCCGATCGTGGTCAGCATAGGTGATTCCCTCCGAGGAAAGCACTTATATCGCAAAAGCCGCGCAAACGGCAGCCGTCTATCTGCCTCACTTGAAGCGTTACGAAATCTTATGAAACGCGGGTCACGTCTTGATCACTAAGCCGTCTGCGAGCTGGTCTTTTTTGTGCGGCCCTGAGGGAAAATTCGGCTCGAGAATTTGCCCGAGGTGCTCGATGGCCTCGACCATGCCGCCCGGCGAAATCACCGGCACTGGTCTTGGAAAGGAGAATCTCGATCGCACGCTGCCAAGCTTGGCCTGAGAGCTTTTCATCGATCGTGCGATCGGCAAGAACGACCGCGCGCCGCTCGTGCAATGACGCCATGATGAGAACCCCGGTTCGGTTCTCGGTCGAATCGATGTGCGCGAGATGAAATTCGAGAAGTGCACGGCGTTCGACACTCAAAGCGAGATCCGCGCGCGGCGTGAACCAACGATGAAAGACCGGTAAATTCTTGAGAAGAATCGAGAGGGCCCCGGCGACAACTAGACTTGCCGCCTCCCCAAATCCAGATCGGCCACTCCGGAAAATAGGCGTTCAGAAGCGGCATCACGGACCACGTACACAACAAAAGCACCAGAAAAAGCACCAGCGGGTACGTGCCCCACCGGGTGCGAGTTTCGCACGAGCATCGGAACGATTTCCGCCGAGGTCCGCTTTTCGACATGACTCACGGCTTCGCGAATCCGCGCCAAGCCGTTCGCATCGATTAGCTTATGCGCCCAATGCGGAAGACTCTTTTGGTCATCTGCCATACGTTACCTCACTTTTCACCAATCGCCCGAGGCTCCACCGCCACTGAAGCCGCCACCGCCGCCGCTCCAGCCACCACCGCCCCGACCTGACGGGCCGCCAAAGCCGCCGCCTCCCCAGCCACCACCGCCTCCGTAGTAAAATCCAGAGCGCCGCCCGATTGTGAGAAAAATGATGACGGCGATCAAGATCACCCAGAACGAAGCGGCTACCCTCGCCCCGTGCAGGCTGGCGATTCTTCACATGCCCTTCAAGATACGGCGCAAGATCAAAATTCGGGTCGGTCTTTTTGGCGATCTGATAAACACCAACGATCACCGCGCTGTCGAGATCGCCGCTCTTGAGCAGCGGCACCATCGATTGGAAAATAATGCGATTTGAGTCGGCATCCGTGAGAACGCCTTCGAGACCTTGACCGACCTCGATGCGCAGCTTTCGCTCCTTGGGAGCGATCAAAAGCAAAACACCGTTATCCTGCTTTTTGCCACCGAGTTTCCAGCGATCGACGATGCGAATCGAGGCCTGTTCAATCGGCATGCCTTCCAGCGAACGCAATGTCAAAACGGTGATTTGGCTTCCGCCTTGCTGATGAAGCGCGTGCAGAGCATCGCTCACCACACGCCGGGTGGCCGGGCTCAAAACACCGGCGCCATCGACCACCGGCCCAGTCAGCTCAGGAACCACAAAGTCCGCCGCTCTCGCCAAGTCGAAAGCGAGAACGACGCTAAAAATGAGGGTGGTCCATCGCGACAGCGCGCACACGGCTTAGAACTTCACTTTCGGCACTTGTTTTTCCTCGGCGGTCACCTCAGCGCCCCATTGTGGCATCTTCTCATAGTGGAAGAACAAGCTGTTGGTCAGGTTCGTCGGAAACACGGAAACAAGGTTGTTAAAATCCCGCACGCCTTCAATATAGCGTTGGCGCGCGATGGTGATGCGGTTCTCGGTGCCTTCGAGTTGCGCCTGAAGCTCCCGGAAGTTCTGATTCGATTTCAAATCCGGATAATTCTCCGACACAGCCAACAATCGTCCGAGCGCCTGTCCGAGCTCTCCCTGCGCCTGTGAAAACCGGGCGATCTGCTCGGGCGTTGCCTTGGTCGGATCGATATTGATGCTGGTCGCTTTGGCGCGCGCTTCCGTCACGCGGGTGAACGTGTCTTGCTCTTGCTTCGCGAAACCTTTGACTGTTTCGACCAAGTTGGGAATCAAATCGGCGCGCCGTTTGTATTGGTTGGTGATCTCGGCCAGCTGCGCATCGACTTCGTTCTTGGCCTGCGGAATCGCCTGGATACCGCAACCGCTCAACGAGAGCGCAAGAGTGATCAGAACTGCAGCTAACGAAAAAGAACGCGCCATGGAACGAGCGGACATAAATACCTCCTCAAAACTGACCGGATACTCTACGTCCACATCGTCGCCTCACGCAAGTAAACCCGTGTGACTCAACGTCTCTTGCGTGGGGCGCCGCGCCCATCTAAAACTTTTCTAGACTCATTAGGAGAGATTATGGTTGAAATGACGGCAGTTTACACTGGCGAAAAGCATTGCGAATTGCGCCACGGCCCATCGGGCTCGACGCTTGAAACTGACGCTCCCCGAGATAATCAAGGCCGCGGCGAACGATTCTCGCCGACCGACCTGGTTGGCGCGGCTCTGGCCAGCTGTGTTCTCACAACGATGGCATTGATGGGTGAGAAAGAAGGCCTGGTTCTTAAGGGCGCGTCGGCCCGCATCACGAAGGAGATGCACCCCTCTCCGCGCCGAATCGCAAGACTGAGGCTTGAGGTGACGATGCCAAGAGGCTTAAAACCCGAAGACCGCGCCCGCCTCGAAGCCGTCGCCCACGCATGCCCCGTCGCCCGCTCGCTCTCGGCGGAGGTCGAATTGCCAATGACTTTTGTTTATCCGGATTGATCGAAGAATTTCTCGAGGCTTTCACGCACGTCCGGCGGAGAGCGAACCACGTTGTGCACAAAACTCTTGGCCAGCGCGCGGGTTTCCGGAGTGAGTTCGCGCGACATATCCAAGAGGGCAGAGCCCTTGTGGCCGGGTCGTTCGCCGCTGGCGTTTTCCAAAACCACGCCGCCGCGCATGCCGCTTCCGCGCGCGCCTTCGATGTAGTGGCCGAGAAAATTCAAGTGAAAGGCCACGACTCCGCTCGCGTCGACCACACAAAAAACTTCGTTCTGGCGACCGTCGGTCAACCAATGGGTCGTGCCGCGCGGATCCGGCTTCAGATAGGCCGGGTCGACCAATCTGAGGTTCAGCGCCAGGACTTCAACACGCAGATAGTTTTCAATCGCGCGCTTCAGGCGAGCGTATTCCAAGTTCGCAGCATCGCCGCTATTCCGGAACTCACAACCGGCAAGAATGTCGTTGAGGTGGCGGATCTGTGCTTCGATGGCGAATTCGTCTTTATCGATGGTCAAAAGACCCGAGACCGTCGCGTCCTTTTGAAAGCGCGGATCGCCTTGATACAGAAGCGCCATGCCGCCGCTTGAGATATTGCTCAAATCCAGCTTCTGCCCCGTCGCCCGGTCTTGGAACGAGATCCGGTGCAGCGGCTGAAGCTTGATGCGCGGAGCGCGGGCCTGTTCAGTCACGGTGTCCGATTCAGCGCTTTTGCCGAAGATCTTTTTGAATAGACTCATGAGTCTCCTTCAAGCGATGAACCTGACGCAGAATAAAATCCGCGGCTTTGCGATGTTGATCAAAAACCATCGCATGCCCGCAATCATTGACTTCGATCATTTCCGAGGTCGGAATCAAACGATGCAAATGGGTCGCGCTGTCCATAGAGAAAATGCGATCTTGTTTCGCCTGCAAAATCGAGACGGGCATCCGGATGGTCGCCAGGCGATGCTCCCACGAGCCCAATCGACGGCCCGGGCGCCCCGGGCGTGTGCCGCCAGGATCAGCGGCATCTTCGGCTGCTTGATCACCAGATAAGCGAGGTCGAGGTAAAACGAATCGAGCAAACGGTCATTGAGCAGGTTCTCGCGGCAAATGATCTTGTACTGGCTCTTCGTCAAAAAGTGATGCCCGATCTGCCCGACGGGACCGAGACTGTTGAGAGTAAAGATCCCGCGATAGATCGGTGAGCGCAGGTACTGCAGCGGATACGTCGGCATCGGATTCAAGAGCACAGCGCGATGAATCCGCGGCACATGCATCGCCGCGCACGCCCAAGCCACCCCTGCTCCATAGGAAATCCGCAAAGGATGACGTTGTTGAGCTCCATGCGCACCAAGAACTGATGCACGAAGTGAACCTCTTCTTCGAGGGAGTTCGCCAATGGATTCGGCTCCGAAAAACCCCAGCCGGGAAGATCGATCGCGTAGACGCGCGTGTGCCGGGCCAGCGGCGCCATCACGCGCGGCCAATCCATGAAGAAGCCGCCGAAACCATGCAAGAGCACCACCGGTGGCGCATCACCATGATCGGAATCAAGACCCGCCGCCGCGTAACTCACCCGTCGGCCATTGATAATGAGCGAAGGAAGCGAAGACGGAGGTTGCAAATCGTCGCCGGGTTTGTGCCGGGCGACCACGGATTTCAAATCGTGGACAATTCTCTGGAGCTGACGCATTTGATTTCAATTGAAACAGGTACGCCGCGATTTGGCGAGTCGCGTTCTGGCCCGGCCCGACCTTGCGCCGGGGGCGTGTCGTCAGGCGGATTCCCCGTTCGCCCTGATCCGTGATCTCCCGGTCAACCCGGGTTTAAAGCCCGTCGTCGAGACTTGAACACGTTAGGACTCTCCCCACGACTCTTACGCCAGAAGTTCGAGCACGCGTCGGAGGATTCAAGGACTAGCAGAACTAGCCCAAGAACCCGTCTTGCGCGCGCCCAAAAACGCCGATCAAGATACCACTTGGGTGGTGGTACTTTATCCGACATTCGGACCTCCTTTTGTTCGAGGGAGACCGGAGGTCGATTTTAGGCGAAACGGGGAACCCGTTTCGCCGTTTTGCATTTCATGGGCCGATTGCTCTTCTAAAACTGCAGCATCTTCAACAGCACCGGCTTCACTTCAGCCGGCGTGATCGATTCGTAGATTCGCGTTTCTTCCGCGAATGCGTCGGCCGGAGCCTCGGCCTCGGTCCACTCGCGACGCCCAATCACCATTTGATCACGGCGCCGACGGGCCCCCAGATGCGGGGTTCGGCACGGCCGACGACGACGAGAGCAGGCGTCTTTGTGGTCGCCGCGATGAACTGCATCGAGCTGACATTGGTCAAGAGAAGGCGTGCGCCATGCACGACCTCTTGCAGCTCAGTGAGAGTTCGCGGTTGGATGATCCGGAATTCAGAGCCCGCGACTTCGCGAAGCCACTCGGTCTCATTGGGGGCACCGATCACAAGAGGGGTCACGCCCAGACGCGTGAGCTCCCCTTTGAGATCGAGAAGCAGTTCGCGCACGCGCGCCGAGGCCCAAGCCTTTCGCGGCGGCTCGAGGTCGGATTGACAAGAAAGTATCCCTTCGGCTCGCAGCCGGTGAGTTCGCGCATCGTCGATTCGGCATAATCGCGTAAGCTCGGAAGTCCTTCGCGGCGCCAATGCTCGACGAGCCGGCTTGAGCCGCGAAGCGCATCAAGCTCGGCGCGATTACGTGAGGTCGTGCGAAAATATTTAGTCACTCCGGGTGTTGCGAACTCCATGAGCAGCAGCGGCAGATCGCGCTCATGCAGAAGCGGATCTTTCCCGAAGAAGGGCGCGTTGTAATGGTAAAGCCAAGCCATCTCCGCCGGCGCTGAACCGATGCGGACTCCGACACCCGCCTTCAGCGCCTCGATGCCGTAGCGGTAAGAGTCGGTGTTGGTATTGACGAGAGCTTGGTAGTCTTTGAGAAACGCGGTGAGCGGGCGCTCGCCTCCCTCCTCTTCCCGCCAGCCACCATCTTGCGCCTTGTAAGCGCGGCCGACCGTACTTTTGCGAGCCACGACGATGATCCGCGAGAGGAACGGCATTTTCCGCGGATCAAGCAGCTCCAGCCAAAGCGCCGGTCCAATCACCGTCACGCGGGCGCGCGGAAAAAAGCGCGGCATCTCGGCGAGGCTCGCGGCTCCGACCACCAGATCCCCGAGAGCGCCACTGCGGAGCCACGCCACCCGCTCAAGGCCTTTCCACGCCGCCTGATTCGCCTCGAACCGGCTTACGCTTTTTTGCTTCACCACATCGCCCCTTGAAAATCCCACGCTCAATGTTAATGCTTAAAGACTCAACCATTCGACAGAGAAAATGTGAATGTCAAAAGCTTCTATCCCTTTCAACCGCCCGGCCGTCGATGCCCAGCCCGAAAGCACCGAGCTTCGCTACCTGCGTGAAGTTCTTGCCAGCGGAAAGCTCGGTGGCGACGGCCCGTTCACCAAGCGTTGCCACGATTGGCTCGAGGCTCAGGTGCCGGTGAAGAAAGCGCTTTTGACGCACTCATGTACCGCCGCTCTCGAGATGTCGGCGCTGCTTGCGGATCTTCGCCCCGGCGATGAAGTCATCATGCCTTCGTATACGTTTTCATCGACGGCCAATGCCGTGGCTCTTCGGGGAGCGACGAGCGTTTTTGTCGATATTCGCCCGGACACCTTAAATCTCGACGAAAGCCTGGTTGAAGGCGCGATCACACCGCGGACCAAGGCGATCTTCGCGGTGCACTATGCTGGAGTTGGCTGCGAGATGGACCAGCTGATGGATATCGCACGGCGCCATCGACTCTTGGTCCTCGAAGATGCCGCGCAAGGTTTGGCGGCGAAGTACAAGGGCCGAGCGCTGGGTTCGATCGGCCACCTCGGTTCGCTGAGTTTTCACGAGACAAAGAACATCGTTTCCGGAGAAGGCGGAGCTCTTCTGATCAACGATGAGCGCTACGCCCGACCGGGCTGAGATCATTCGCGAGAAAGGCACCAATCGCCGCCAGTTCTTGCGCGGGCAAGTCGATAAGTACACCTGGGTCGACATCGGCTCATCGTATTTGCCGAGCGAATTGATCGCCGCCGTTCTTCTCGTGCAATTTGAGAAATCGCAAGAGATCACCGCGAAACGTCTGGCGACCTGGAGTGAATACTTTAGTA